>NQII01017700.1:0-13479 GCA_002778355.1 Clitarchus hookeri
GCTGTCTACCTCATCTATAGTCTATGCTGCCGACCAGCTGCCAACCCGAGATAAAAGTTGAAGCAGATCACCAGCGCAGCACTGGCGGCAAGTGGGCCTATCAAATTTCCGAATAGCATTGGCACTGTACTGCACTCAGACGATCGGCTCATTGTATTAGAGACTTTAACACACACAAACGGCCATTGTGTCTTTATACATACTGTCAAAAATTCAATTTAAATTTATTCACTCATGATACACTCTCAACATAGAAGCGAACAGTTTCTCAAGTTCTTTCACTGTCTGCAAACACCAACACAGCTAAACTGTAACAAATCAGTTTTTAGCTGAATTTTTTCTTCTTGATACCTTTACCTTTAGGTCTACTCCCTTTCGTTGCAACCGGTGCTTCCACGTCTTCCACTGGTGCTAAAGGTGTCACATATTTGTTTAAAAGCTTGAAAAGTTCCAGAGTTGTCAAATTCCCACTTTTGAAAATCAAATCTTCTCCGTTTAAAAGCTTCAAAACAACATTTGGTTCACTGCGATCATTGACCACGTTGGTTCTGATGGGACAGCTAGGATTAGTTTGTCGGACTTTTGGCGAAGAGATGAAAAACATAAACTCCCGGATATCCTTTGCATTTTTACCAAAAGGATCGACCGTAACTTCTATTTTCTTCAACGGTTTTAGAGTAACGGTTCGTAACTGATGAGCAATAGCACCAATCAAACCACCTGATCTCGTAAACGTGCGCCCAGCGTAGACAGCCATCTTTACATTGTAGTAATTGCGTTTTGTGTTTACATTTTTTATTAAATATCACCATAGACTACAGACTAAAAATAAGTTAAACAGATCGCGCTGGCTGCGTACAACCAATCACACTTTCACAACATGCACAGTTTTTCAACGAAGGCGTCATGCAAAAACAACATACTTTGGACGATAGGTTAGAAAACTGATTAATAACGAATTGTTTAGAGAGGTTTTTACACTTCATCTAACTAATTCGTAAAGAACTTCGATTAAATTGAAATTGGTAAAAGTATTTTATTCAAACAATAATGCTTATCATTTAAGAATTCAGATATGAAACACTTTCAACACTGTTGTCAATCTAACTTTCTAGTTGATTTCTTTTGTGTTAGGTCTGTTGGATACATGTGCAAACCACAAAAAAACTGTCTACCTCTTTTTTTTTGGCGTTGACCTACACGCTTAACTTGCCAAGAAGGAAATTTATGGCTCCTTCTAGTCGCCGATAAATTCCGATAGTTACCAAACGCCAATTGACGTTTTCCAGAATACAAGCACTATAAGAGCAGTAGTGTTAGTATATTCTTCATTATTTTAATGAACCTCTACGCAATTTTTACAAACAAATTATGAGAGTACATATTTTACCTTAGAACAGTAATTTTAATGTTATATACAAGTTGTTAAAACATTAATTAGTTGATTTTGTGTGCTCTGTATATACAACAAATGTATGGATAAGTCGACATTTTTATTAAATTTTTGGAAACAAAACAAATTTAATGTTATAGAAGGAATAACGTAGATGGTTTACAAAAAAAAGTACACATGTACATTACTGAGAATATAAATTATTCGTATCCACAGACCCGCCTCTTTCTCTTCTAGTTTTTAAACTCCATATTAAATAGCATGGAATCCGCACCTGCTGCCTCCTTTAGCATTTTTTAATTCATGAACGAGTTTTGAACATCGAAATTATTCGTACTTCCAATCCTTAAAAATAATGTAAATAGAAGTTACTTTACAATTCTATGTTAAATGTGATGGCACCCTGCCCCCTAGGATTTCCGCCCAACTTCATGGTATCAGCAAGCACCACATTCACGAACGCACGATTCCCTCGTGCAGAGTAAGCATGAGCAGAGCAGTGTCACAATTCCCCCCCAACACCCATCACCAGGGCTGGTGGTATGGAATGGTTTTTCCAACAAAAGTTGCAGGGCAAATAAAAGCTAATATAATTTGATTTAACAGAAACTTGAATAATACAGCTTAATTATTTTCAGTATTTGTTAATGACTATTTTAAATCCTAGTGTTCACCTAATTATGTCACATTCATTTCACCTCACCCTTTGATTATTGTTGCAAGTGTATATGATCGTAAATATTATTGTTATATTGTTTACAGATGTGTTTTTGCAAGAGCAAGTATGTAGATGCTTCATTCATGTAGCACACAAATAGTTTCTGCTCGCAGATTACCGCCAAGCACAAGTTGTGCGCGCCCAACATAGTAGGTCATCGTCCAGCAGTGTGATAGGTCACCACGCATCGCACTCCGGTGCATTCATGTTTTTGTGCCAATCATGTAACTCAGTAGCTAAACACAAACCTTTTAGATTCGCGCCCGGAGATGCCACCCCTTCTTCACCGGGATTGTCATCACCCAGGGATGCATAATGTTTAAATAAGTCTTAACCACACGTTTTACGAAAATTTAACCCATCCTGTGTGTGTGCGGCCAAGGTCCGCAAGACTTCACTTTGTAGTGAATTTAGTGTACAGTGCAAGGATAAATATATGGCAGTTTGCAGACCATGTGTGTTTCATTTCCAAACATCGTCCATGAGGCATTTCAAGGTACGGATCACCTACAACACAACCCCCAATAAAATAAGGATTCGCAACCACCTAAGTATGAACAACTTATATAATTCAGTGCACATCTCTGTTTAAATTGTGTTGGTCAGCCTTAATAGGCCCATTTCATCCAGATGTAAGTACTAAGCGCGAAGAAAATTAACTTCTTCAGCTCCTTTGTGGACGTTTTTCAACAATACAGAAACTGAGGCAATGATGTATGTCCGGGTGGATAGCCGCACGACCCTGAGAGCACTAACAACTTCATCTCGACAATGTCTGCCGATGGTGTTTGATGCCTAGTCGGAAACCTTCCCAACAATCACTCCTTCACAGCCCCAGCACCGACGTTACTTAGTGCTCAACATGGGAAATACCCTTCCCTCATTCTCTTTTTTAAAGAAAATCTGACCCAGAAACTTCTAAGTTTCACCAAAACTTCAAACATTTTTTTTAAATTTTCCCATACATTACCTTCACTCCCCCCTCCCACTCGACAAACCCAGGGCTACATCAATATTAGGCATTGGGAGTACCGTGAACAACATGGCACGGTGATCTGATGCAAGCCAGAACGACACCCAGAGATCCCATTGCACCTGGGACAAAAAGTATTCCAAAACCAGCTTTGCAGTATCCATTTGATGTGAACCACGCCTCCACGAGTTCCTTGCACCCACTCTGACTGCTGCAGTCACAACTACACCAGCTACACCGGGCCGCACCAACTACATCAGGCCAAAAGTTCGTAGTATGGGTCGACAAGAACGGAACTTGCACCTTCTTGCCGACAATGATTACGCAACTCAGGAGACCGCCCTTCTGATTTATTACAAGAGCTAACTCTTTTAATAAATAAGTAGCCGATACGAAACAGTGTTTACCCCAAAGCTACAGCCGTTTGGCGCACTGGCAATTGGTCATCGCATCCTCGCAGCTCGCTCGGCTGAATACGATGCAACGCACCACCGAGTGATGCTAACTGGCTGGCAGGCCACAGCTGAAGAGTTAAGTGCCCCAAAGTGTCGTCCAGCAGTGAACAGAATTTTTATAAACATATTGAACACAGTCACCGCATTCATGGCTACAGCCAGGAGTGTTATTCATTGTATAAATGGACACAAGTATGGCATTCCATACCCCTTTGCCCAGGTTGACTCTTCCATCCCTTCATGAGACAGCCACCTGGCAACGCTGTAGCTAGTGAAATTCAATGCCTAATTGGAAGTTAAATTCAAACTCTTTTAGGATAAAATATAATAACTTATTTAATGTGTATTTGTATAAGCGTTATTATGTTTTTCTAAAATAGAGATCGCCTCCAAAGGCCCCCAACATTGTAAGAAATAGTTTAGGGTGATTACATTCTCTGTCCATTTCACAACTTTAACGTTAACGGACATTTGTTAATAAACGAGGATGTCACCAATGTGTTTAATTTAATTTGTAATATTTATCATCATCATAATCACATCACAGAGTGTACATGTTATGTTTCATTCATTCGCCATTTGAATTCGGCTCTCGCCACTCTTGCCGAAAGCCAACGCCAGTCGCCCAGTTTGTCTCAGCACCTGAACAAGACAAGAAGCGTGGTCACCCGCTCCGCGAGCCCCCTCAATTCCAGCATGTACACTTCAGTCATTTTCACTACAATAGTTAATATCAGTCAACCAGAACATTTGTGTTAGTTTAGTGCACTGAGGGGAGAGTCAACCGCACTCTCACCGGAGAGTTTAACGGATTTGCGTCTCAATCTAAGACCACGTGTTTTTCACCGTTTAAGTGCGGAGCCTATTACCAGGCATCATTCACGCATTATTCAACTGTAGCAAGAACAGTGAATAAACCGCTCAAACAAGTGAAATCAGTGTCAATTCATTGAATGGTATATTTTGTATCATCGCCTATATTTCGTTACCATAGTTCAGGCGTACGAGACGGCCTACAGTCTCATAACCAGTTATAAAGTGCAACAGTAAGTAAGTGACAACTCTTCAACCAACTGACAGAGGATTACCAGGGTCCCCATGAGCCATCGACCGGGCGGACCTCATCATTAGCTCACCACTGAGTTATGGCACCTTGCAATACAACATCAAACCACCCCTCGGTAACCTCGCGACAACGTTACAATGCATCAACTATTCAGTGTACGCACATCTAGTCGGACATATTGGGAACAGCGAGGCATCACCACTTCTCGCCATCTACATACATGAACTGTGCTGCAAAAGCAGATAGGTGCACCTGCACTCACCTTCTCCACGATTCAGCACCACATCACCAGCTGGGAGTATCGATTGGTGCAGCTAGATGTGTTCGCAGGAATGCACATCCTTACACCGTTGGCAAGTACACACTTCCACATGGGTACAGGGGGGACAACCATGAGGGGTCGACCTTTAACTTGACCGCCACCTCCGGATTAAGCTGCCGTGTCGCGAATGTAAACAATGGCAAACCTGACACTTGAATGGTCCCGATGCCAACCTCAAGCCATTATTGTGAAGATCAGGAATACCACTAGTTTCGTTTCACTAAATTGCCCATGCTGCACAAACTGGCATAAATTCCCAAATCTGCACAGAGCTGAACAGCACAAAATTTCTCTTAGCTGGTCATGACACTACAACTCTTTTGCACTGCATTTCTCTTCGTTGCTGCAGATTATTTAGGGCAGCATTGTGTGGCACAAACTGCGCCAGCTTTTGAGGAGATGTAGCTGATGTAATGCTGAGTAATGTAAACAAACCAGTTGTGTTTTCGCGAGGTTATGCCAGTATTCGGTTGACGTGAACCATGCGTCCACGAACTTCTTGTCCCCACTCTGACCGCCAGAGCCACAACAACTACACCAGCTACACCAAGCCGCACCAACCACATAAGTCCAAGAGTGCATATAGCAGATCAACAAGAATGGAATTTACACCTTCTTGTCGACAAGGATTATGCAACTCAAAAGACCGCCCATCTCAATTATTACAAGATGTAACTCTTTTAATAAATGGGCAGGCGATCCGAAATGGAGCTTACCCCAAAGCCACAGCCGTTGGGCGCACTGACAATTTGTCATTACTTTGTAGCAGCTCGCACCACGGCCTACGACGCAATTTACCACCAAGTGGCATCAAACTGACTTGTAGGCTGAAGCTGAAGAGACAAGTGCCTCAAAGTGTCATCCAGCAGTATCCAGCACTTTTACAAACATATTAAACGCAGTCACCGCATTTACAACTACAGTCAGGGGTGTGTTTTATTGTATTAATAGCAATCAAGCACAGTATTCCACACCCCTTTGCCCAGGTGGACTCATCCATCCCTTCAGGAGACAGCCGCCTGGCAACACTGTGGCTAGTGAGATGCAAATGTGACATAGGTAGTGAAATGCATACACTTTCATGAGATAGTGTATTAACTTATTTAATGTGTATTTGTATAAGAGTAATTATGTTTTCTAAATTGGAGATGACCTATAAAGGTCTCCATCATTGTAACAGATCATTTAGTGTTGTGACATGCCCTGTCAACTACACAACTTCAAGCTTAACATACATTTGTTAATAAACGGGGTTGTTACCAAAGTGTTTCATTTAATTTATATACTTTTTCACCATGCAATCATATCACAGAGTGCTCATGTTCTATTTCATTATTCACCATATGACTTCGGTTCTGGTCACTCGTGACAGTAACCGAGGTCACTCGGCCAGTTCGTCTCAGCATTCAGACCAGACCTGTGGCGTTGGTCGCCAGTTCCGCAAGACCCCTCAGTACCATAATTTAGGATGTAATCACTCCACTGCAATATTAACATTAACAAACTGGAAAATTTGTTATCTTTATTGACTGTACCGAGGGGAGAGCCACCCGCCCTCTCACCAAAGAGCTTAATGCAATTGATTATAAACATAATACCACATTTATTTCACACTAAGGCCACCGGTAGGCCGTAAGTGCTGGATCCATTTTCATATATTATCAACCTGTAGTCAGAACAATGAATAAACCGCTTAACCAAGTTAACTGTGTCAAATCATTGTAGGGTAATACACCCTTTGTAGCATCACCCATAATTGCATAGTATATTTCAGGCATACGAGACGGCCTACAGTCTCGTCATCAAGTATAAATAGTGCAACAGTAAGTACGTGACGACATCATCAACAAACTGATGGAGATATCCAGGGTCCCCTGGGCCGTTGACCAAACGATCCACATCATTAACTCTCCACTGGGTTATGGTGCTAGATAATTCAACACCTAACCAGCCCTGGGTAACCTCGACTACGTCATGATTTTGCAGATGTAAGTATATCAACATGGAATTCAAGGTTATAGACCTTTGTATTCAAACTAACATGTAATTGAACATATCGAATCATGTGACATTTTGACGTGAACCACGCGTCCATAATCTCCTTGGGCCCACTCTGACCGCTACAGCCACATCAACTGCATCAGCTGCACCAGGCCGAACAAAACCACATCAGGCCAAGGGTGCGTAGTGCAGGTTGACAAGAACGAAACTTGCACCTTCTTGCCAACAGGTATTACGTAACTCAATAGACTGCCCTACTATTTATTACAAGAGGTAACTCTTTTAATAAAATATTAGGTGATCCGAAACAGTGTTTACCCCAAAGCCATAGCCGTTGAGTGCATGGGCCATTGGTTGTTACACTGTAGCAGCTCGCACCGCGATGCACGACATAATGCATTACCAGGTGATGTCAACTAGCCTATGGGGCGAAACTGAAGTGCTAAGTTTCGCCAACAGTGTGCAGCATTTTTCTAAACACATCAAACAACGTCATCTCATTCACAGCTACAGTCAGGGGTGTGTTTTATTGTATTAAGAGAAAAGGAGCAGGGCAACCCACACCTCTTTGTCCAGGTAAACTTGTTCATACCTTCAGGAGACAGCCACCTGGCAACACTGTACCCAGTGAAATAAAAACCCATCATAGGAAAAGTAATGCAGAGACATTTCACGAGAAAGCGTAATAGTGTATTTAATATTTATTTATAAAAGAGCAATTATGTTTTCATAAAGAGAGTTAGCCTATAAAGGCCTCCATCATAGTAACATTAATTTAGTGCAGTGATACTCCCCGTCAACTTCACATCATCAACCTTAAAAGACATTTGTTAACCAACAGGGGTGTCGCCAATGTGTTTCATTTAATTTATAAAATTTTTCACCATTGAAATCATGTTACACAGTACTTATGTCATGTTTTACCATTCGGCATTTGACGTCGGTTCTCGTCACTTGTGACGGAAGCTGATGCCACTCGGCCAGTTTGTCCCAGCACTCGAGCCAGACTTGCAGCATGGTCGTCCGCTCTGTAAGCCCCCTCGGTACCATCATTTAGGCTGATATCGCTCAATTACAATAGGAACTTAATTAACTGGAACACTTTATTTATTTAAGTACCTAGGGGAGAACCACCTGCACTCTCACCAGACAGTTTAATGCTACCGCATATCTCCATAACACCACCACGCTGACTTAGGTTATTTTCACGCAAAGGTCACCGGCAGGCCGTAAGTGCTGGGTCCATTCCTTTTAATATTCACATGTTCACTTCCTGAACATGTAGTAAAGTATGTGAGTAAACAGTTTTACAAAATTCAATGAGTTTTGATTTATTGCCCTCTGGGACACACAGGGTGCTACAGCCTTTGTAGTACCACCCACAATGTTTCTAATATATTTCAGGAGTACGAGATGGCCTACAGTCTCGCCGCAAGGTCAACATGTATAAGTGGTGTAATACTAAATGNAATATATTTCAGGAGTACGAGATGGCCTACAGTCTCGCCGCAAGGTCAACATGTATAAGTGGTGTAATACTAAATGCATGACAACTTCATCTTCAAACTGATGGAGGCATCCAGGGCCCCCTGGGCCATCGACCGAACGACTCACATCATTAACTCTCTGCTGAGCAATGGCGCCAGGCAATTCTACACTCCACCAGCCATTTGTCCCTTCTACTGCGTCAACCGTATGTCAATTATGTATATATTAAACGGATGTGACTAAGGGGAATTTGCAATGCCGACCATCGGTCCTGAAAATTCATCTCCCTGCTCTAGCAGGGATATGCTCTGTGGCTCCCATGCCTGCAACTCAGTGACGTAACCTCACATGCTATCCCCTTGGTACGTCGCCAGTTGCTTGCAGCCACTCTGCTGGCCAGCNGCAACTCAGTGACGTAACCTCACATGCTATCCCCTTGGTACGTCGCCAGTTGCTTGCAGCCACTCTGCTGGCCAGCTACACGGTTGTAGAGGCGAAAACTTAAACATGTTTAATTCTTGTTTTATGATTACAAAACATTATTTAAGTATGACTTCAGATCTTCCTATATGTACATTTGTATGTATTCTTTTAGATCAAAATTTTGTTTACTCTTTAGAATTAAGCTTCTTGATGTGCCATAGGATATGTGACTTTTAATGTGAAATGTGTTACTGTTGATGTGAATGGCACGTTCATGAGCTCCTTTGTGCCCACTCTGACTGCCGGAGTAGGTTCCACTGCACCAGACACACCACACCGACGGGCTTGTGGGCGCAAGTGGGAGTGTGCATAATAGTATCACAGTAATTGCATCAGTGTAACTGCATCAGTGTTCTAATTTATTCAGTGCATAATAGTATCAGTGTAGTTGCATCAGTGTTTCTTATTTATTTAGTGTATATAATTAATATAATTTTTTTGTCATCATGGAAGACAGTCAGCACAGCCACAGCCAGGGACATTTGACATTGTATACTTGGCAATACTGTGGCTGGTACGATGGAAACATTTAGAATTAATATAATCATTTTTATTGTGTATTTGTTTGAGGGAAATTTATGTTGTCTTAGGTTAATTTAATTCATGTCACTTTCATGTTATAATAATTTTTTAGTGTATATTGTACTTTAATGTGCGCTCGGTACGTCCCTTGTCGAAGGGAGACGGTTGGGCACGCGGTGTCCCTCGAGCTGTGAAAGTGCCGGGCGCCAGCTCAGTGTTGAGCAATGAGATCGGGTCGTGGGTAATCACCCTAAGGGACTCGAGGTAACACACCATCAGATAATAGGAAAATGCAAGCTGTATGGCAGCTGCGCACGCCCGGATTAATGAACGCGCTATTAGTTATATGAAAGATGATTATTTTATTGAACACTTAACCGAACAGACATGTGGTGACCGCATGGTCGTACAATATACGCACTAATGGATTACGATTAATTAAGGCGCGTGATGCTGCTCTCCCCTCGGTGCGATGTAACATAAAATACAATTTATTTCGTGGATGATGTGATGATACGATTACTGAGTGAGGTTGCAGCCTCAGGGGCTGGCTCCGAGGTTCTTGTGAAGCGAGAGACTTACCACGTCCGCTCGCGTTGAAGTGATGAAGCGTACTGCTGAGAACTGCGCCAGCTCCCGCTATCTGAGCGCGATCGACGCCAAGCAGTGGAAAGATGAAACATAAATGCGACTTAAAAATCCTAATGAGATGTAAGAAAATGATATACCTTAGATTAACATAATCAAACACAATTACCCTATACAACTTACATAATAAAACACAATTACCCTTGCACAAATACACAATAAATCAGGGTTATATTAATATTAAATATTTGCATCGCAGCAGCCACTGTATTGCCAACTTAGTAATGTCACATGTCCCTGGCTGGCTGGGTATGTGATGACTGTCTTTAAATACAATAAATATGATATAACTAAATACTGAATAGATACACTGAACCAATAAACAATAATTATTAAATTAGTAAGCTCTGAATAATTAATGACTAAGTGCAATTTACACACATGGAACAAATACACCTGATAATTATGACATTGAATAAATACATAAATCCCTTAATAAACTATACTGATGCACTCCGATCAATTATTTCGCACTGATGTAATTATATTGGTGAACTCTGATTAATTACATAGCACTGAATAAACTATATTGACGAACGCTGATTGATTACATAACACTGAATACACTATCACTCTTGCCCACATGCCTGCTGGTGTGGTGCATCTGGAGTGGAGGACACAACTGCGGCAGTCACAGTGGGCACAAAGGTACCAGTGAACGCCTGGTTCACGTCAACTTCATCGTTTCACAGCGTGGCATTGGCTGCGCTCAGGTGGCGGAAGCCGGCGCACGCTTTCGCACTTCAACGCATCAAGATGTGTAAGTCTCTCGCTCCGCAAAGGCCCTCGGTGCGGACATCTTCAGCTTAATTCATACTCATTGGCATATACTTCACAAACCAAATCATTGTTTTATTTGTTATAGCGCCGAGGGGAGAGCGACATTATTCTTATCGGAGAATTGTTAAGTGCAGTCGCATTTCATATTGTAAAGCCACGTGGTCGCCCACAGTTTCCGGGCCATTAAGGCCATGTGTTTTGTAATATAGTTGTGTGTGTTCCTTAAGGAGTCTCAAGGAATAAATAACTCCACAAGCATCGTAAGTGTTTTATTTGTAAATTAATTAAGGCGTGCGAGGCGGCCTACAGTCTCGCCATCGTGTGTGACGGAGTGTTAGCCAGAGACCCCAAACCATCGACTGAAACGATCCTCATTTCATCAGCTCACCGCAGAGCTGTGGCACCGGGCACATATTTAATACATCCTCAGCTCTGGTAACACCGCGCGTCAAGTTGGCTTTCCCAACTCGGACGGGAAATTCACCGAGCCAGTGCTTGACCACATAACTGTTTTGTTAATAAACTTCATAACTCTTATGCATATGTTAATTACTGCATTTGCAGATGAGCTGACTTGTGAGTATGGGCTATTTTTTTTTTGTAAAGTTAAGGTTAAATGGCACTGAAGTATTGCATGAAAGCTGTACACTTCAAAAAATGAACTTCTGTGTGTCCCTCAAACAAAGCGTTTTTTTTTTTTTTTTTTTAACAATGATGACTTGCATAGTTTACCTCCTAACTTCTTCTGTATTTCATGTTGAGATTTGACAGATGAAAGATAAAATAATTCTTACTTTATAAAGGTACTTGCTAAGTTATTTTGAAATGTTTACTTTAGTTTTGATGTTCTGTTTGCATGTGATACAGTATATAATTGTAACAGTTATGCAATGCCCATAGGCATTTAACGTATGCTTATTCAGGTTTTCACAAAATAAATTGTAAATTTGAAACTTTTAACAATGTCTTTTCTGATACTTAAAATGTGCGTTTTTCTTTACACTCGTCGTTTACATAGGATCACTGGAAGAGAAGGCTTATGTGAATGTGAAATATATACAGTTCTGGAATTATATTCATTTGGTTATGTTGATATCTCAGTACCATAATATTCAACAAAACAAAGTAAATTAAAGAGAAAAAATATGTAATATGTATTTTTTTATATTGTCTCTCTTTTAAGCATTTTTATGATTGTAAACACTCAGTAGCGAAAAAAAAACTGTTTCTTTGAACGAAAAATAAAATAATGTAAAAGGAAAATAAGCTGCACATGAGCACAGCTTGTATTGGCGGATCTATCATCTGCCATAGTTGAAATTGTGTGCCACTGAAACTTAAAAAAAAAGACCAAAGTGATACGAAAAATCTACACTCATTTCAAAGCATTGAGTTACCTCTCTTTCTGTAGGATTCATGTGTGTAGAGCCAGTAACTAATAAATGTAGCGATGTTGTGAGAAAGCAAACTTTGTTAATTTTTTTGGCTCGCTGTGTGGGACGCTCTTGTTTGCGAAGAGTGCCAGGAATTTCCAGAAAAGGGGAGGGGAGGGGGTCGTCTCTCTTAATATAATTGGTAACACAACATAAACTCTTATATTCCCCCTCCCACACAATTCTTTACGACAGGGATTACTACTGCTCTCAGAATTAAATATGCATAGAGCAGGAGTGGTCCTCGTTGGAGAGAATGGTCGACAAACATGTAAAAATTGCAATTGTGTTAACATTTTATTTAGAGAGCTTTTCCACTTTCTTTTTCTCCTAATCTACCTTAAAACAAAAGGGAGAGTCGGAGGTACTAGGTAGGGATGGGACCTAAGTGCATACCAGGGCTGAACCCCATACCCCTAGGAATGCAGGAAATACTAACTACAAGGGAACATGCTCGTGGCTTTACTGGGATTTGGCAAACTTGGCCGCAATTGGGGCCATGGTTACCTTCGATGCTAACCTAATTTGAACTACAATGGGAGGGGGTGGGGGAAACTGGAATATGCACTTTAAAACCCTTTGACAGGAAAGTATTACAAATTTAATGCAATATATAAAGTATAAAAAGATATATATTAGAATATATGAGGGTAGAAGATCATTAGTACACCAATAGTCGGTTTAACAATCATTTGTATCAAGGCAGGGTATTATGTGTCACCACACAAATTTCCGAAGAAAAAGTGCTGTTCAAACGCAGATAAACTGATAATGTAAGTGAGTGAGTGAGCAAAGAGATTACTCAGAAAGTATGGCTTCTAAATGGTGGTCGTGCGGTGGATGGCCAGATGTTTACTGGTGCCCACTGTCAGAAGAAGAGGTAGATGGTGCACATAGTTCAATTTGGCCTGTCTGTTTCACTTACATATTCTATCGTTCACTGATAAAACTGTGTTCGTGAGACTGTTTCGGCCATTTCACACACCGTTGAAGTTACATATGGATCTTGGTGCTGCAAGTGGCAGGAGCATCCTGAACAATTAAAGGAGTTGAGTGCTCCCAAAGAAAATGCAAGTGGGTGAAACTTGATTTACTGATATCCTTCTGAAAGCTTATGAAGGTATTACTTAAAGAAAAAAAGACATTGTAGCACCTGGGCTCTGCGTTAGGCATGCCGATAGCTGACACAGAGAGAAA
>NQII01017702.1:4285-15050 GCA_002778355.1 Clitarchus hookeri
GAGTAACGCGCAGAGAGGTCAGTCCGGGAGAGCAGTGAGTCGAAGACCGCCGAGCAGAGAGTTAGGTCAGGGGTTCGGACCCCTGGCCACGTCAGTACGTCAGTAGAACAGCAGTCCAGTGAGACAGCAGCACCCGCAGGCTTTTGCCAAAGGCCGCCCATCGCCGGAGATCACCCACCACAGCTGACAGCACTCACCGCTGAGTTAAGTATAAAAATCGTCGCCAAGAGAAGCCCCACTTAACCACGAAGAGCGGGTCACTTATGCTCATCAGTTTAATCCATGGTGTGGAGCCTTGGGCTGATGTATGTAGTACTTGTGACAATATATTCGTCCTTAACAAATGAAACAGTAAAAGGCTTCATTATTACAATACCCTCAACCTCCAAGCACATNTCGTCCTTAACAAATGAAACAGTAAAAGGCTTCATTATTACAATACCCTCAACCTCCAAGCACATTATAGTCTGTCCCTGGGGGCATTAACCATGACACTATAAGCCACACTGTCTTCCACAGTGGCGGTATAGCGTCAAGTTAATTTGGCGCACAACTGTGGGGCCTAAATACATCAAGTTAAATCGGCTCCCATCTGTAAGCGTACACAGCCTAGCGTCAAGTTGATAGTATATATTACAAGCATCATATTTTCCAACACACATCTTCTTTTGTATGCCATTTTGTGAGATAGCTCCACATGAATAAATAAAAACTTTGTCATATTTCGGGAAACAATTAACAGATTGCGATTTAAAAAATTTTGGCAAACAAGTATTACTGCAGCAGATGATGTAAAATTGTATGTTTAAGGTTTGTCAGACATTTATTTTCAANATTTTGGCAAACAAGTATTACTGCAGCAGATGATGTAAAATTGTATGTTTAAGGTTTGTCAGACATTTATTTTCAGAATGGCGGTAACATAGACATCTTAGCGTAGTGTACTTTATCGTCAAACCAAGCAATCAATTCCAACTTAATTTAAATGTTTGCAGTATGAATTAAAACTATCAAATGCGTCTACAAGAATCATCTTTTGTCCACCATTTTTGTAATATATGCCACATGAAACGCAAAGTTATTATGTGATATCTCGAGAAACAATTGATAGATTCCTACCAAATTTAGCAAACAATTTGTAATGTAGCAGGTGGTGTAAAAGGCTATGTTTTAAGTAATTCATTCACTAATTTTCAAAATGGTGATTAAATAAAAATTTTAACTCAGTATCTTTTATTAAATTCCATCGTAACTGGTTATATCGTTGCAGGCCATATAATATTATGTATTTATAAGTGTGATAGATGTTTATTTTCAGTATGACTGCTATAAAATAATTTTTCCTTTGTGATCTATATATACGAAAATGTGTATTCGATTTTAGCTTCACTTTGTAAACTAACAGTATACCATAATCGAACTTGCTAAAACATATATTTTTGTCTTTCATTTACTATGATCGTTAAATAAAAAATATGAACATTTTATGCCTTATCTTAGAGACCAATCAACCCATTTTTATCAAATTCTTTACATAAGTAACGCTATGGTAGCTAATGTAAACTTATTTATTTTAAGTGGCTCAGTCACTTTTTTTCAAGCCCTGGCCCTGTAAATATTTAAGTGAGCAAAACCTATCATTCGAAACAGTACACTAATAAAATTTGAAGTTGATGCTCAAATCCGACCTCCGTAAAGGCTGTTGGTTGCACACTAGCTTATGGTAGAGGTTTTCTTGGTTCGAGTCCCGGGTAAGGCACGTGTAAGTGTAATCGTCTCACTATTGTTGCAAATATTTCTGGTTTAATATCGAACGATATTGTTTTCAACGAGACAAATCTTACCTACCAGCTGAGCTTTTAAGAAATTATTTAAAAATTAATTGCACTCATTTTGAGGAAAGTAGGCTCATTGGTTATATCAGTAGCTCATTGTTATTATTCCAAATAATTCCAGTTTGTGGCGAAATCTTGGTGGCATTTCACATCATGAAAACTCATCGTGTGTTCAATCACATTCAACTCCAGTCGCCTTCTCTTATTCATAGCCTAGAGGTTAGTGNTGAAAACTCATCGTGTGTTCAATCACATTCAACTCCAGTCGCCTTCTCTTATTCATAGCCTAGAGGTTAGTGAATCGGAGTGGCTGCTTTCACTGAATGGGTAATCGATATGCATATTTCTCGTAGCCAGAAACATACCTCCATGCAAGAATTGTGTAGTCCTAAGCGCAGCGTAATGCCACTGTTTTTAATAAATCCTTAAAAAGAATTTTGGAAAAGAGTTTAATTTAGAAAATTAATAAAATATACATTAAGCGATTTATAGTTATACTAAACCAAATTTTTATTTATTATTGTATTGTGGGGCTTGTTATGCGATGTAGTATATGTTCGCATCAAGGATATTTACTCTAATTTGCCTGACGTGGGAACAGTTAACTACTTGGTAACCTTCATCGTGAGAGCAGAGAACTGGCATTAAACTTACAAATTCAAGGCAGACAGGATACCAGCACGGTCGTGTTGTGATGAGAAAGGATCTCTAGGGACCTTACATTCCTTGCGTACGAATGCTTCAACGGGATGCATCTTGAATTGTTGTCCTGTTCCTCTGCAGTTGAATAAACACATTTAAAATGCCTACTTGGTTTATTTTTGTAATTTTTACACAACGTTTTAAGACTGTCCGCATTTAAGCTAAAAAAAAAGGAAAAACGGGTAAATTACAGATTAGTTTCAAAGAGTGTTAAGTTGAATTGCTATACTTAAATAATTATTTTATCTGCACAGAAAAAGAATTATTTGTCATTGGCTACAAAAAAGGTTTGGTTGATGCTTTCCAAGGTGAAATTTTGTTGTGGTGCCCAATAACACGCAAATTGACTAGTAATAAAGCTATTTGCTGCTCACTAACACATTTTTTCATTAAAAAAACGTTTATTTGCTGCCACGAAATATTTATTTGCAAGCAACAGCATTAATGTTATCCACAGTGAACCATCTTGCTACAACTGCAAAACTACATCAGTTATATTCTGTGCATGCGCTCTGGCATACTCGAAGTGGCCACCTTCTGTCTGGCCACGGCGACATATTTGTCTGTGTTCTGTTCTTTGCATCAGGTTACAAACTAATTCATGAGGAATATTATTAACAACGTATTAACTGATTATGTCATTCCTTTATTCCAAGTAAGTAAATTTTACATGTAAATTATACCAGAAAATTAATTTTCCATGTGCAGGCGTTGTCGTGTGTGCCACTTATAAGATTTCATTTATATGCATGCTGAAGAGAGCAGTCTAATGTTGAGCAAGGTAGCGTAATGGTAACGCGCTGAGCGAACGGTTGAGACGTCCAAGGTTCGAATCCCACTCATGAGGACATTGAGTGTCAAATTGTTCATATACCATACCTATCTACGAATGTTCACATCTCTGATAACATCTTTGTGAACATTATTTACGAATGTTATTATTGCCGTCATGGTATCATATTCGCTACGACTAACGAACACATTATTGCCTACCAACACACTGAATTTATTGGTGACCACAAACGTCATTATGTAGTTTCCACTAAACACTGCAATGAAAAAAAAAATTGTGTGCGCTACAAAATCTTTTGTCATGTCTCTATTGACAAAGAAATTTTGTGTTATTAAACGAATATTTTGGTCACCACAAAACTGTTTTTTCGTTTGCCTAAGAAAACAAGAACATTCAGTTGACATGCTCTAACGTAAGAAATGTTTAAAATTTCAAGAATTAATTGCTTGTGTTCGAGATGAAATTTGTTACGTTTCCGTCGTGTTGACAGTGTTTTCTTAAAGCAATATTGGTGGATATTCTAAGAAATGATTTTACTTCAGAAATGCAACTATCACTGCTTTGCTGCTACATCGTTTTTAACTTGCTGTATTTTGTCTGGTATCCAATCATTCAATGACGCGTGAATATTGAACAGTATGAAACATTATTTTATGCAAACTTATTTTATTCTTGGAAAAGTAAAATTATGAATATACCATAAACACATTATTTTTTACTTCCTCCATTTGCCACAACGTCATTATCAAAACTGTTCCATCTGGCATCGCATGGTTTACGAATTAAAAAAGAATCTTTGCTAAATGGTGGCGTTTGCAAGTGTCACCATAGTATATTATACGCTGTTTTAATAAGATTATATACCTTCTGTGAAATTGTTCTCTATAAAATGTGACTTACAATAACTTGGGCTTAAATATGTCAGCACGTGCTCTCAATTTACGAAATCCGTGAATTCTAATTAAACACAGAGATGGTTTCCAGTGGATGCAACAGCCAATTAATACTGGCATTACGTCCAAGCGCGTTCAGAAATTTCAAACATCGCTTGTCAACGAAATACAGTGCTAATATCCTCCATGATTAGTATTTTGTGACGTCAGATGAGTTCCTGTGAGCTATGCTTATGTTTATTATACCCAAGTTAGGAACGAAACGAGATTCCTTATGGAAAAGTTTTGCATAGGGAAAATATACACAGTAGGATGCACTTGTGTTCCAAAGAAGATACTTTCAAGCTGCCGGTAATGGATAAATTTTTTTTTATAGTGTGTGAAATTTCGTGATTGGTTCGGATATTGACATATAATTTCCCAAGAAAAAATTTTAAATATTAACTTTATTTAGTAATTAATATTCACGCTGTCCAATGGTATTTACAAAAGAAAATAGTGAAAATACAAATGTTTTCAGCATTGACTATTTATAAGTAAGCGCATTTCAATAGAAAAACATATAAAATTTATGTTCGAAATAAATATACAATATCAGTCCTCAAAATTTACTTTCTACTTTTATCCTTTCCCTTAAGGAAACTGCGAAGAAAAGTCCTAAAAATGATATTTTCAACAATTTTCCTTTTTCTTTTTTCGTTTCAGTTGTCATTTTTAAATAAAGTAGTTGTTAGGTAAACGTTTTGATAAATCCAGTTTACGATAAAATTTTTAAAAACATGTGAACGTTTTTCGTTATTTTTGCTATAGTAAGAAAGACTTAAGTTTATTTTTTTATGTACGTTCTTCCATAATACATATCCTAAGATTTTAATTAGTTGTGTTTATTTTTTTTTTAATTGCAATAATACAATTTTTTTACACACAAAACGGAAAAAAATTCTGTACAGGTGCGACTTCAGTGCATCCCGCCGGCGAAAAAATTTAGTTTCCAAACTGAAAGCATTAAGCTTCCCAAACTGAATANTCAGTGCATCCCGCCGGCGAAAAAATTTAGTTTCCAAACTGAAAGCATTAAGCTTCCCAAACTGAATAGAATAAACCTTAGCTACACCACTTGATGGAAGTTTCTGCTTCTCCAGTTTTTAGCAGTATTTTCCGCTAACGCTATTTAGTGGTTGCGAAAAGCATGTAAACGTTTTTTTCAAAAGAAGTCAGAGAGTACGCAAAAAATTAATTATTGCACAATATTAATGCTGTAATATCTACAGTTAACTGTTGCTCGGACTGTGATGTGGTAATATTTTTTGTGCCCAAAGGCATAAAACGCACTAATTTCCATTTTATCCACCCGTGTGCATGCGACGTCAATATTTTAATCATAACGGGACAAATAAAATTATTTTTCGAAGGTGGCCTCATGAAAATGACTTGTTATCTCTGGTATAAAGTATGTTCGTGGTATTTTCTCGAGTTATAAATAAAACCTTTATCATTCACCTCATGAGCGGCGTCTTTGGTAGTTTCCGTTTTATAACTCTGTTTACAATAATCATCTTAGTTTTGGGTTATTTGAAACTTAACACATAATATTTAATTTATAAAAAATATGAAAGTATACAGAGACAAAATAGGTATGTTCTTTGTGCCTTGTAAGAAATAGGTTACAGTGCAAAGTATTACTAAATTGAGTGCGCACATATACGGTTCGTTGTACTTTTGGTGTAATTTTTTCGACTGAGTTAAACTTTAATTGCGTGATGCGGAAAAACACCTGTAAAATAAAACTTCTTCACGGCTTCAGAAGAAGTGGAAGTAACCGCCAATGTACAGATTTGTACAAAATACATATAAAGCTTACATTCAGCAAGCACTGTACTCTGCGGAGATCAATGACTACTGATATTCCATTTGAGTAACAGTTTCTTAAATCGTGTTTCTGCTCTACGTTATGAATGTACATATCACTACAGCCGATTACAAAGCCTACACCTCGTTGGTAATGATAATGGAACAAGTTCGGTGTTGGCTTGATTATAGTACACATAACAAATAGTTCCTTCAGGCAGCAGCTTAATCATAAATAAGAGTGTGTCTAAAACCATCAACTGTGCACCAGTAAACTCTCCACTCCATTGGCTAGAAGTCAACCAATGCTGAACGTTTTAAGGCGAGTGTCTCATTTACAGCATGGACGAACAGCACAGTAGTAAACTGACACAAGTGTGACTTCTTAAGTGGACTCCGTAACTGTAACATGAAATGCGTTGCTTGTGTCTCAAATACACTTTTTTTTTTTTACGAAACTTCTTAACGTGCGTTGTACGGAAATAAAATCCACTTGAGATGGGGTACTAAGGGTAGTAGGATCTCTTTAAGTCAGCCCGCTTTAACACGGATCTCCGGATAATCCGAATCGATATAAGGGTAACAAGTAAATAATAGTATAATAAGAAATAAAATATGCATAGCATAAAACGTAATATAAAGAATGCGCGATCGTGTGGCTCGTAAGTGGTTCTCCAAACTGACGCAGCACAAGCTTACGAGTTACTTTTTCAAAAAGAAAACTTAACTGTACATGTAATTTTTATGTATGATAACATGTTTGTAGACGGTAAATGTGTTTTAAACGAGTTTTGTTCAATAATTATAAACTACATTTTCTTTAAGTACTCTAGTTATGTCTTATTCTATCGGTTTATCTAATATTCTCCGGTTAAGGCTTGGCCTCACATATTATGCTGAAATTCTTGGTTTTTAAATCATAATTTCAGTTTCAGAGGTGTTATTGCAAATGGTTGAAAATAGAATATTTTCCATTTACCAGTTTTTTAATACTTTGGTATCTAATAACACTGGTCAACATGATTTTTTTTCACAAGGAAACTGAATAGCGACTCTAGTCCAGTTTTTTATGCTGAATNTTGTTCTCTCAGTGTTTTAATACAGAAGTTTATATTACGCAAAAAATATACACACACTGTCCAAATGTGTACCCAGCAAGTTGGGAGCCTTAAGGGCGGATCAAATACCAACATGCTCATGGATTTTAACGTGGTGGACGTTTTAAAGCTGTATTACTGAATAATAGGAATGAATTACCATCAATACATGTCGCGCATGCCAGTCATATGAAAGAGACATATGAAAATATGAAATTGTTGTTAGCAAAAATTAACTATACTTAATATAACTGTAATATCTGTGGTGATTTGAAGATCGTAGTCTTATTGCTAGGTTTGCAACATGGATACACGAAATTCTGCTGTTTTTTTGTGAATGGGACAGCAGGGATAGGAAGTCTCACTACATAAATAAACAATGGCTTAAACGTGAATCTCTTATTCCTGGGCGNAATGGGACAGCAGGGATAGGAAGTCTCACTACATAAATAAACAATGGCTTAAACGTGAATCTCTTATTCCTGGGCGTAAAAATGTAACAAAAACCCCATTAGTGGATACCGAAAAGGTGTATTTACCTCCCCTGCATATAAAACTGGGGTTTATAAAAACATTTTGTAAAAGCAACGGATAACATTTTTTCTGCATTTATGTATCGGAAATCTAAATTTCCTAAAATAAGCGATGCGAAATTGAAGGAAGGAATATTTATAGGGCCGCAAGTAGGATCACTTACATCGGATGATGAACATTTTGGAGAACTGTTACATCCAACGGAAAAAGCAGCGTAGAAATCATTCGAAAATATCTGTTTTAGATTTATTGGTAATAATAAAGAAGAAAACTACAGTGAAATAGTGAGTGATCTTCTGGCGTCATGAAAAGGAATGGGTTGGAACATATATTTGAAAATTCACTTCTTGGAATCTCACCTAGACTTCTTCCCTGAAAATCTTGGGACTTTCTTTGATGAACAGGGTGAGCGTTTTCATCAGCAGATTTCTATATGGAAAAGAGGTACCAAGGCAAATGGAGTCGCAATATGCTGGCCGACTAATGCTGGACCATGAATAGAGACATGCTGAACGCAAAATATGGCCGAAAATCATCATATAAAACTTCATAGGTAAGCGTAAATTAGCCTAATTTAATTATTTAGTGTATAGAAAGTACTAATTCTTTTAAAACTTTAACCACGTGACACGAAAATAACCTGAAAAAAATCGGAGAACATATTTGAACTCAGCATGGTAAAGATAGTTACATTTTGTTTATTTAGTCTTTGTGAAAGAAAAAACAGTTTTTTTAGTTGACCAGTGTTATCAGTAAGTGTTATTTCCTGCCTGATAAAAGGCGAGAAATTATTGATAAAATTTAATAATTTTCTGATATTTTACAAGAAGTAGATAACACACAATTAAAATTACGCATAAGAACATTAATTAACTCGTAAAATGTAAATTTTCTATAATCGTACATTGTCAGTAATTACTATGGATCCGAAATGAAGACGCGAAAAAAAAGAATTTCTGCAAAAGGGGAGAAGCCGAGTGTTAACCCGGATTTTCGTAATCCCGGATCAGCTCCGGTCCCAACTGATACGACTTAACGAGAGTCTACTATACTTTCAAGAAACAANAATGGGACAGCAGGGATAGGAAGTCTCACTACATAAATAAACAATGGCTTAAACGTGAATCTCTTATTCCTGGGCATAAAAATGTAACAAAAACCCCATTAGTGGATACCGAAAAGGTGTATTTACCTCCCCTGCATATAAAACTGGGGTTTATAAAAACATTTTGTAAAAGCAATGGATAACATTTTTTCTGCATTTATGTATCGGAAATCTAAATTTCCTAAAATAAGCGATGCGAAATTGAAGGAAGGAATATTTATAGGGCCGCAAGTAGGATCACTTACATCGGATGATGAACATTTTGGAGAACTGTTACATCCAACGGAAAAAGCAGCGTAGAAATCATTCGAAAGTATCTGTTTTAGATTTATCGGTAATAATAAAGAAGAAGACTACAGTGAAATAGTGAGTGATCTTCTGGCGTCATAAAAAGGAATGGGTTGGAACATGTATTTGAAAATTCACTTCTTGGACTCTCACCTAGACTTCTTCCTTGAAAATCTTGGGACTATCTTTGATGGACATGGTGAGCGTTTTCATCAGCAGATTTCTATATGGAAAAGAGGTACCAAGGCAAATGGAGTCGCAATATGCTGGCCGACTAATGCTGGACCATGAATAGAGACATTCTGAACGCAAAATATGGCCGAAAATCATCATATAAAACTTCATAGGTAAGCGTAAATTAGCCTAATTTAATTATTTAGTGTATAGAAAGTACTAATTCTTTTAAAACTTTAACCACGTGACACGAAAATAACCTGAAAAAAATCGGAGAACATATTTGAACTCAGCATGGTAAAGATAGTTACATTTTGTTTATTTAGTCTTTGTGAAAGAAAAAACAGTTTTTTTAGTTGACCAGTGTTATCAGTAAGTGTTATTTCCTGCCTGATAAAAGGCGAGAAATTATTGATAAAATTTAATAATTTTCTGATATTTTACAAGAAGTAGATAACACACAATTAAAATTACGCATAAGAACATTAATTAACTCGTAAAATGTAAATTTTCTATAATCGTACATTGTCAGTAATTACTATGGATCCGAAATTAAGACGCGAAAAAAAAGAATTTCTGCAAAAGGGGAGAAGCCGAGTTTTAACCCGAATTTTCGTAATCCCGGATCAGCTCCGGTCCCAACTGATACGACTTAACGAGAGTCTACTATACTTTCAAGAAACAANATTTTCGTAATCCCGGATCAGCTCCGGTCCCAACTGATACGACTTAACGAGAGTCTACTATACTTTCAAGAAACAATGTTGTCGAGCTCTCCAACATATCTAGAAACTGGCTTTTCTCACGGCCTTGCCGTAAAATCTACTTATGGGAAACACTCCATACTAGTTTAGGGACATGTATTGAAATTTGCTACAGACTCTGCAAAATGGAAATGAAAGGACCACGTCTTGAAGTTATATATTTCCAGCTGTACAACAGGAACCCTGCACGTCAGTTAAGGACATTGCATGTAGATGCAACGGCGCGATAACATTATAGCACATAGACATCCACAAAACATCTGATGGATGCCACTTTCGGACATTCTGGACATCCAAGGACATCCACGAGTAGTAAAGTTACATTCAAAAGACTACCAAAATATATCACAATGTCCACCCAATATCCAAAATGCGATATTCTAGATATTGTGGAGGTCCCATATAAATCTTTAGATGTCGCCATTTACTTTAAGTAATGGCCGTTGGCGTTGGCAGTTTTGTAATATCTAATGGATATTCGGTAAGTGGCACAAAATGGTATCTCCTAGTGGATGTCCAAAGTGTACTCATTAGAGCTTCACTGTAGCACTTAGATGATTTTAGGTATTGTGGCTATAATTAGGATATCCGGTGAATATCCTTGCTTTGTGGGTAGTTACGCCCTTATCGCTCCTTTGCTAGTGTACCTCTAATGGGTAACACACCTCTAAGTACACAGGACTCTTGTGATCACCAAAAGTGACTAGTTTGTATTTTACACTAATTTCTTCT
>NQII01017703.1:0-13451 GCA_002778355.1 Clitarchus hookeri
CGTAAAAATGTCAAATACGCGCTTTGAATTTCTCTCCACTATTTGTTATACCCATATTGCTTCTAACAAACTACGAAAACAAACTGTAGAGTGAGTAAATAAAACATTAAAAACAAACTTAAAAATAATGTTTAGTAACAAATTAACGTGGCATAGGTATAAGTTACCGCACCACAAATCACACACAATATTTAAACTTTCATTCAAAACTACAAGTTTATTTATAAAAAATAATCTCTGAATAAAAGTTTAAATGTGTTACATCATGCAATAAATAACACGTACGGGTGATTAGCAAAATAAAAACACGAGCAGCACTGTTCCTAACAACGACTATCATTGGGCGTCATTATACGTCACGTGAAGTGCTGGCCAATAAAATACCACTTTAGATGAAGAAAATGTGTTGCGTCCGGCAACTGTTCGACGGCCGTATAACCTACAAGAACAAGAATCACATGGCCGTAGTAAAATGCACAAAAGTTCAGATTCTTATGAACTTACATGGGAATGCATTCACATCTATTCAAATGTAATTTCACGTGTATGCGTTTGATATACCTTTCGGCCCGCGATAGAATTATTTGGTGACGTTTATAAGAAGTTCGTAAAATTAAACAAAGTTATTAAGAGTTCGTGGAAAGTAGGACTCATTTCATAGCCATCTTGATTCTTAAAACAATACGGGTTTAAGATTCCAAACATTACTTTCTTAATGCTTGTGAGCAGTGTTCATTAATTCAGCTGCTAAAATACATGCAGAGAAAAATATTTATTCACGCACAACTGAGCGCCATTATATAAAAAAAAATACTTTTGTTTTAAAAATATATAGGGCCTACTTCACGAGTCTATAACAAGTGTTTCACTTTTAAAGCGATGGACAGCAGAAAAAATACCTTTAGCGAAATGGAAATACCATTTAGAGGAATGAGCAGTTATTTATTTTAGGATGGCACACAGAAGTTTTTTTACATACGATGGCCGGTGACAAACTTTGTATGCATTATATTTATATGAAACCATTAATACTGACAGGTAAGTTGACTTGCATTTATTTATTATTTACTTATGCTGGCAAGATTAGGGCCATGTAGGCCCTCTCTTACATGTGTGTTATAGAACACAGACATAACAGCGAAATAGCTTAAATAATTTTTTTCCAAACAATTTACGGGAAAAATATTTCCAGCCAGTCCTTTTCAAAAAATGTATTTCCCGAATTTTTCCAGAAAAGTTGGGATCCCGCCCAGCTCTATATAATATCAATAAATATGCTTAATAAGTAGAAAATTGCCATGTTATACTCATTACCTTCCCACGTGAAAAGGTTATGATTGCATCACATGGGTTTTGAAGCCAACATGTTTGCAATTCATGGAATGTAAATGCTAATAATTCCACGGAATTTACGTGATGAACCAAAAAATTTACTGCTAAAAAAAAATGTAAGTATTATGTGACTGTAAATAAAACAGTAGTGAAGTGCAAACATAAACTTTAATGACTTCAGAAGCAGTTATATAATGACTTGCATTTTAACATCTCAATTTTGTGTGGTTTTAAAAACAGATTATGTGAATTGAATAATGGATTGATTTGGAGTACTTATATCAAATGGCAATATTAGTCTTAAACAAAGCATAGGCCATTTCTATAAAATAATTTGTAACAAATGTGTAATTTACCAGTATTTTGTCTCAAAAAACTAAGATGTGTCCATTGTATGATAGCTGGTTTTCAACACCCCCACCATTCTCATAAAAAAAAGGCAATCCACTTACAAGTTATTGCTAGATAAAATCTTGCAAATATAAATGTACTCTTCTTGTCTAATTTGTGAATCATAGTAAATTTTCCTACTTTTCTACTTGCAGTGATGTTTATTTTAACTTTTTATTTTAACATTGTGAATATAGTAAGCATTCTTGAAGTGTTCAATATGTTATGTGTATAATGATTAAATTATCATGGTGAGTTATTTTAATGGTCATGTGCCTCTTAGTTTTAAGGATTTTTGAAAGCTGAATCAAGGATTTTTGTTCAAATATTAGTAGCAACCCTGGCAATAGCATTACCAGGGGTTTAGTTTAAAAATAAATGACATTCATGAGACGTTGAATCTCTCAACATATTTTTAATTTAAAATTTAAAGTTTACAAAAGAAGTTGGTGTCAACATACATTAATAAAATATAGAAAAAAAATTGAAAATTTAATGAATAACATTTTTTAATCATGATTTAATATTAGAACAACATAACAGTAAAAATATGGTTTAATAAAAATATTGATTTGATTTTCAAAATGTATTAGGCGAGATGGTTACAAACATGTAACCCTCAAGCCAACCTGAAACTGAAATTCTTCACTTTGAGTTCATCAAGTTGGCACTTGAAATTATTTTTTTTGTTAAATTTCATAACTGCAGAAATAGACATTGATCAAAGTGCATGTTGAAAAATGCCAAGAAGCTAAAACTAGTAGCAAGGAAAGGGAGACAGCAGGAAACAAAATTTAGCAATGGTCTTGCTGAGGCAGTAGAACAGGTCACGAAAAACACCAACCTCAAAACTTGGAAACTTTGAACTCTGCGAAAGGTCAAAATTAAATTACTAATCTTTTATCGTGAAATGCAGGGAATGAAAACTTCTCACGTAGAAACACTGACCTATATATGGATGCGAAGAACCTACACTAATGCAGCAACATGATTATCACTTTCACTACTTCACTATAAAATAAATCTTGGTGCACTAATAAACTAATCTACATAACAACATAGTTACTCAAAATATGCATTAATTGGCTACATCATGATTAGAAAGGAACAAGTGTGAACTGCTCACTACATTTTTTGCTTTTGGCTCTTGCGGTGTGTGAAGGTCAAGGGCCACACTATAACTGACAGGCTGAGCGCTTGAGACAGCGGATCAATGCTTCAAGACTTGCTGCCAAATGGCTCTGGCATGCAGAAATTACGGTCCCAGGCCATTTCCTATGTAAGATGATGTCGTGGATTATGTTGACGCATTTTGAAGCTTTAGTGGAGCAATTTGAATAAAGTAGGGCAGCGCTTCAGGCCCAGTAAAGCCTTTACGTGAAAATACAAGTAAAAATATGAAATAAAATATTACGTTAAAATAGAGAGTAGATGAAGGCAGTCCGTAGACCCTGACCATAGATCCATGTAATAAATAATCGATGACAACATTTGGATTACTTACATATATATACATCTGAGACACAGCCAAAGCTGTTCTTTTATTTGTTAACGGGGCGCTCTTAGCCGTTAGGCCATTCCGCACCCTGGCCACCCAGTAGCCGGGGAAGAGGTATCACCCCCTCTCAACGCAGACATGACCAGCGCTTACCGAAATTGACCAAATCCGTAGCTCCGACCTGTTCATCAGGTCGCACCGAACGTAGCCCCGATCCTATTTACCAGATCGCACCGAGCATGTCCTACCACAATGCCTGAGATCCTAGCACTCAGTTTACCAAGCGTTTGGTCTGGCCAGAGCACTACCCACACCCCTGACGTCATCTCGTGGACGCCCCTTGAGCAGTGCCCTGCTCACCGCCCGGCTCCTCAGAAAGAGGGGAAATCTCTCCGAGCCTCCTCCAGCACGCGGAGTCAACCACTGCCAGCACAAGTCCAAACTCACCTGATCCGTACAGCAGAGAGAACCTCCGGATGGGCCAAACAGATCATCCCGTGCTACCTCTTATTTTCCATGTCACGTATGGGTTTTCCAATGACTGGCCGCCAGGGCCACACCCACGAGCAGGGAGACGCGGGGTCCCTCCTAAATTGGTCGGTACCGTCATCATAGTCCTGTTTTATACCCTAGTTTTTTTCACCGAACGCCGTGATCGCCACGCCGCCCATAAGGCTGGGCCCCGTTGACGCCAGACACGCGTCCTTTTCCATGCAAATAATTTCTTCACTGAGATATTCCTGTTTTGGGCCCCATCACAGCAAATACCCGTATACAGCCGCTAGGAAGCTGTTTCCCATAGGGAACGGGCGGCAGAGCCCAATTCATTTAAACGGGGGTGGCACGAGAAGCCTTGGGTTGCCATGGATGTTGAGAGGCTATAAGACACGCATCACCCATCCAGGAAACCGGTACGAAGACTGGGCTCGGTTACTATAGCATAGTACTGTCACACCGGCTCAAATGTCCAGCCTTCTTCCTCCCACAGGAGTGACCGTATAATCCTCCCCCGTGGATAACTTGCAGACCACACCCAATGCGTAAGTCTGGTAGCACGGTAGCAACAGGAACTATACAGAGAAGCAAGATATTAATTAGGCCTAAACTACAATTTAGGCAGGCGTCCAAAACCAGAATCTAGAAAAAAATTTAACTGACTGCAAAGTCCAAGACAAACACAATACTACACCATGCAATTTTTTCAAAACACTAAACTGACCCAAGAATGAAAATCTGCGACCATGACTCACCGTTTTACAAGCTCTAGCATAATCAGCCGCTTACGCAACTACATTATTTAAACAGCGTCTCGTAGCACTTTCATCCAAGGATGGGTAAACTGACAATTTTAGCTCATAATACAATATTACATATTGCAAAGTTGATAGTATATAAAACAATACTTCCAGATAAAAGTATCAATTTATATTTTCCTGCATGAAGAATTCGTCTTCCGTATCTATATTTGTTCGTTTCCAGTATGTGTGCGATCTTTGAAAACAATGATGTATGTGGAAGTTTGTATATTCATTTGTGAAAAGAGCTAGTATCGTAATCTGTATGTAAATATGTTTGGGAAGTATTAGAGAGTAAAAGTCACTATAAAAATGTGCATGTTATGATGTTTGCGTTCCTAAACAAAAACTTGTTTGCCTAAATAGCTAGCTATATGTTAAAAAAATTATGTTATTTAAAGGTAACACAAATGGCATTGTAATTGGTTTTCATGAGTAAAAACTTATTTAATTGGTTGTATTCCCAAAATAGTTATTATTGTGTTGGCGATGCATATTTTTTGGGGTAAGGAACAAGATTCTGATTTGAGGGGTGGATTCGAAGGACTATTTAGGATTCGTATTCGAGAAAAGTGGGATTGGACCTATCCCTAGTAATTACATGAGAAAAACAATGTTATGTGTACCGTTTATGTGCGTATTTCTAATGAAGGTGTGATGTGCCATGCGATAAAGAGATTTTTCATTTTTAAATACGTTTTATGGTTGTACTTATTGTGTAGTGCTGAGACTGTTTCTGTTGGCCTTGACGTTTCCGGCCATGTTATCTGTCTTCTAGAGCGGCGGTGCCATGCAGGCAGCAAGAGGAAGTGGCATGTCGTGCATCTTCAAATTTAATCACAACGGAACATTTCAAACAACGCAGGTAGCCGAGTTAATGTTTCCGTTCCAGCACAACTTTAGCAATTTAGCAACGTGAAACTCGAATGACGATTCGATCTTTGTTAGTTCGACTTGTCTCGATTTTTTATGTCGCGGCCTATCACTACTTATCATGATTTTAAAGCCAATCTCCTATTGTCCAAAAGTTTTATATTACTTTAAAATATTTTTTNCCTATCACTACTTATCATGATTTTAAAGCCAATCTCCTATTGTCCAAAAGTTTTATATTACTTTAAAATATTTTTTAACTACATATTTGTATCCTACGAGAACATTTACATGGCAAGCAGTCCATGCTTTGCCCTGTATTTGCTAGGCCACCCGATAAGACAGACAGCAGTATTGCTNTACATGGCAAGCAGTCCATGCTTTGCCCTGTATTTGCTAGGCCACCCGATAAGACAGACAGCAGTATTGCTCAGACTGGTGCACGTGCAGCTCTGACGCTGGAGGGAGGGAAAGTCAGCCATCTTCTCTTCATCTGTCCCCTCTACAAGGTCGCTTGTTTTCTTTGCCTACACAAGGCTCGTTCAGAGCGACAGCGAAGGGAGGNTTCATCTGTCCCCTCTACAAGGTCGCTTGTTTTCTTTGCCTACACAAGGCTCGTTCAGAGCGACAGCGAAGGGAGGCAGCTAATTATAATTGCACCATGACATTTCCATTTTATCACTCATATATTGTGTATATAAAGCCTACAAAGGAGTNGCAGCTAATTATAATTGCACCATGACATTTCCATTTTATCACTCATATATTGTGTATATAAAGCCTACAAAGGAGTGGGTAATGGACATGTGATAATTAGCTAATATTTTAATCATAAATCCTTTGATTTTCCTGCAAGAAGCCAGTGAAATTGAGTTTTTGTCCATTAAAAGTTTTTCGGTCCATGGGTTAGGCTTTTTTTTTTGGTGCCAAGAAATATGTATATGCCCACCTAGGGCATAGCTGGGGCAAATGTAAATTTACGGGAAAAGCCAATCAGAATTTTGACTCCAGTAACACAACCAAAGAGGTAAGGTACCTACCACCTTCTAATAACAATTATAATAGTGCAGAACTGTGACGCTGGGAACTGGCCCACCAATACATCACCAAATCCAGACAGACACCTGGTTCAAACATAATGTAACCCTTCTGTCACATTTCAAATTTTCCACCTCACCCTAGTTTGCCTCCTGGCCGCTAGGTCCACTCTTTGCCAACCACTGTTCACCAGACTGCAGTATGCCATTACTCTCCGCCTCTTGACGCTGGCCTAACTAGCGAAACTGTGCATGACAGCGTATCTGCGTGGAAAATGTGTTTGTGGTTTTTTTCTTGTGTGTGTATGCTTGAGTACCACCCTGTAATGTTTGTTGAGCTAAGACTCGTGGAGTTCGCTATACACATTAGCTTGAACTAGCTCTGTATGAAAACAAGATGCTCTGAATTGGAAAAAAGTTTGTTGATTAAAAGAGCGCCAAAGTAAATAAATAAATGATGAAGCGGTAAACTTTGAGAGAGTTAATCCTGGACGAGATAGGCTCAACACTGTTGAACTCATCACCCGATTACTCCTACCTGAAATACGTGCCTGCTTACGCTACACAGAACCGGAGACAATGGGAGAACTGCGAAGCTAGCACACTCTTGGGAGATATATCTAGCAGATATCCGCAAGTCGCACGCCAGAACCAAGACTATATCTAATTCTACAGGATAAACTGTCGTGACCAAAGCTTCTGAATGTGAGCGGACGTTGGGACCTACTGCTGCGCCACCTTCTATACTTCATAAGTGCTGGCATTGTCCTGCCAGACACTTCCACAGTGACTGCCCAGTCCTATGGTAGAAACTACAGAGCAGGCAGGCAGGACCGACCCGAGTTCCAGAACCAAAGAAGATGGAGCCTTCAAGCACTGAGAAAACTCCTAACAATCCGGGAAACGGAAAGGTCATGAACAGGGATGGGGCCCCGGCGGAGTAGAAGGAGAGACCCCGCTGGTAGCAGTCATGCAGGAGGAGGAGATCTGACGAGATCCCTCATATATCAACGTACTCATCAAGATGTCTGAAGTACTGGCCACACTCAAAACAGCAGCTAATTCAAATTTTATTTGCAAGCATGCCAAACCCCTTGAGTACAGGGGCAAGATTAACACAGCCGAAAATAACACTATACACATAGCCCACAAAGGAGCCTGCCTACAGACAGTAGGGAGACTGTCATTGACGCTACGGTTTGTCAACAAAGCGATCCAGACGCAGTTTCACATTGTGCAAGACTTGGGAGAAGCAGTTCTCTTAGAGCAACCCTGGTTATCAGAGCAACAAGCAATCCTGAACTGCCAGCATGGGTACATNCGATCCAGACGCAGTTCCATATTGTGCAAGACTTGGGAGAAGCAGTTCTCTTAGAGCAACCCTGGTTATCAGAGCAACAAGCAATCCTGAACTGCCAGCATGGGTACATCTATCTAGGCGTTACAAAAAGAAGGTTGGTAACCTGGCGTAAGTTCGCCGAATCAGAACTGCAGTAACTCATCACGGGAGAATAGTTAACCACCAGCTGCATGTTCGAACAACACAGCACGATACGCCGAACTGATCCTATCTCGCACGTGATAGGTCTTACCAGACCCCAGATAATACATAATAGACTTGGGAATGTTTCCGCCAAACGAAGAGCCGTAATAGATCAGTAAATAGTGGAGATGCAGCAACTGCACATCATTGAGCTGTCAGACCATTCCTACAATGCTCTAGTTACCCTCATACCGGAGAAGGTTGGCACCCTAAGGTTCTGCATGAACTACTACGACCTGAACCAGATTACCCAGCCTGTAGTTCCCCCATTTGGGGTACATGCTTAAGATGCTTGGGGAACCCAGAATCTTCAGCACCCTCAACATGAGATGTGGATATTACCAGATACCAGTTCAAGGTCATGCCCTTTGGCCAAAAGTACGCCCCCACAAATTTCAATGCCTAATGGCCGCCTTAGTTATCACCGGCCACATTGACGAGTTCTGCTCTGCATACATGGATGACGTCATAATCTTCTCAAAAGACTGGCAGGAACACCAGCGCAACCTCCAGTTGGTTTTGGAAATATTTGAAGTCCATGGCCTCAATTGCCGCATAACCAAGTGCCACTTTGGGAAGACAGAAATTGACTTTTTGGGGCACCGAGTTACCCCCGAAGGCAAATTCTCTCAGACGGAGCATATTCATAAAATAGCAGCAGCAGTTACGCCAAAAAACAAAAAGCCGTTGCGGAAATTTTTGGGGCTGTGAAATATGCTTTGCAACTCCATCCCAAATATTGCTGAACTCATGGGGCCGCCCGCTGCACAACCTTCTATGCAAGGATCAAGGCTTGAAGTGATAGGAGAAGGAGTAAAACACCCTTTTAAAAAACTCAATAACCAGTTTGCACAGCTGGACGTACTCTATTGGCTATTCCCCGACCTTCCACTAATCCTGCAGATGCAATTGGAATAGGTCTTAAGGCCGTTCTCTACCAGGAAACTCCGGAAGAAAGCCAACGAGTTATTAGCTACGCAAGCACCCTCCTGACGGACACAGAAAGGAAGTACCACTGTAATAAACAATGCCTAGCAGTCATATGGCCCTCAAGAAATTCCGTTATCACCTGGCAAACAAACCTTATTCTGCGCACCGATAACCACGCCCTAACCTGGTTGCATACTGCCAGCGCAGCAAAATCAAAACTAGGCTGTTTGGACTTGCTTCTCCAAGAGTTCACTGTTACCATTGAACACTGCCTAGGGATGCAGAATAACCTACCGTATGCATTATTGAAAGCTGCTAACCCCCACCAGGAGGAGAAACTGGAAGACTGGGATAAGATGCTCCCTCCAGAGTACGCTCCGCACCGTGAAAACAACACAAAAAGCTTTGCACAGCTGTTGGAGACGCAAAACAGCCAAACCGTATTCATGGAAACCAACAGACTGATCACAAAGGTGGGTGACCCGAAACGCTTTGAAGTAGAGCAACGGTACATGTGGGTCCGCCCTCACTCCAATTCTGAAGACTGGAAGTTGTGGGTGCCACGTAGCCTCCGGACGGACATCTGCTGCTACTACTACTACCACCACCAGCAGCCCCATGTGGGACATCCAGGAGTGAAGGCGATACTCCACGAGATGAGTCAGAGGTACATCTGGGAAGGAATAATTCGGGATGTAGAAACCTACGTCTAACAGTGCTAGGTCTGCGTCATCATGAAGGGGAATGGAGCCTTAAAAACCACGGGTATCTCATGCAGATTCACACAAGCATGGTCACAAATTGCAGTTGACTTGATATTGGGCGTACCCCTGCACTCAGAAGGTAAACAGAACATATTGGTAGTCACAGACTTGTTTTATAGGTTGGTTGAGGCCTCCTCTTAGCCAAAACTGACACAAAAACAACCGTCAACCCCATGGAAGAGAGTTATTTCTCCACTGTGGATATCCCTACTGCATCTTAGGTGACAGTGGTCCCTAGTTTATAGGGGCAGCGTGGGAGACCGTATGTAGTGGATGGGGTGTCAAACCATGTACCACACAAAGTTACCACTCCCGAGAAACCCCCTATGGAAAAGAGAAAATAAGAGAGAAAGAAAGGCCTCCGCATCCGAATGCAGAGAGATCACCGGAGATGGGACACCTATCTCCGTGACATCTTGTTCATTCTCCACCTTCGATGGAACGATTTTTGGCAGCCACCTCCAGTATGTTAATGCTTGGCCGCCCTCTACAACGCCCTAAGGAATGGGATTTGAAAGCAGAACTCATTGAAATCTTGCAAGCAGTGGATATACACCAGGAAAACATAAAAGGCATGGTTGCTGCACGCTCCAATCAAGCCCGCTCTATTAGGCGGAAATATTCAGCACACACACATCAATCTGGGAAAGCTATCCAAGAAAGGGAAAATGTGTGGATGAAGACACGTCTCCTCAGCTGTTAAGCCGTACATTTCTACACTGGCTTTCACCTGAAATGGGAAGGCCCATATCAGGTGGCAGAGAAGCGAGGAAACATTCTGTGGATTCAAGACAGCAACTGCATCACATGTAAAATGCATGTAATGCACATCAAGAAAGCCAGTAATCCTGAGATTGAGTAGGAAACCCCACCCCGCTGCACCTCGCCCACTGATTCCTTCTCCTAACACGCCGCCGTCTCCAGAATCGCAGTGTTCGCCTTGTCTGAGACCAGTGCCAACCAGGTGGTGAAGAAAGCAATGGGAGCCACTACTGGTGGGCCAATCACCACACAGTCAGTAGCCAGCGCTGCCCCTTCCGGTGCTAACTCTGTCATCTGCGCCAGCCGCCGTAGAGGCGGGGNCTGCGCCAGCCGCCGCAGAGGTGGGGAAGCAGCCGGCCGACTGCCCTCCGAAAGGGTAAGTGGTAGCCACTCTTCCAGCCAGTCTCAGCTGAGACCGAAGGCCGCAGCCTTCATGCCGCTGGTCGCTTACCCCCGGCCCATTTATTTAGTACCGCTAGCTGAGCCTCGCTACGTGCAGCCGCAACTCAGAGCGCAGCCTTCATGCCGCTGGTCGCTTACCCCCGGCCCATTTCCCTAGTACCGCTAGCTGAGCCTCGCTACGTGCAGCCGCAACTCAGTGCGCAGCCTTTGTGAGCCTTCCATATCAGCATTAAAGTGAGGCCCATGCGATATAAGGTGATGCCATGGCACCGCCTTCCCACCTCCAGCTGGCCGGCTCCGCAATGTAAAGACTCTGTGTGAGGAGCTTACTCCGTTAACTCCTCACCCGCTTAGAGCAGACCATAAACTTAGTGTGTGTCGCTGTCTTGGCAGAGCCACACCCGCTTAAGAGCCTCCGCCTTATAGTGTGAATTGCCGCGACCAGGAGTGAGTGAGTGTGTGTGGGTGTGATAAGAGTANTGTATGACGCTGTCTTGGCAGCAGCACACCCGCTGAGAGCATCCGCCCCACAGTGTGAAGTGCCGCGACCGTGAGTGTGTGTGATTAGAGTAGCCGTAGCCTAGGGAAAGTGTACGATAGGAAGTGCTACAGAAGCAAAATCCCCTGTTTTGTGTGAAAGCAGAGTACCCCCCTAGCCCATATGTGTGCTACGTCAACAAAATCCTAAAGCTAAGAAAACACCTGGTCTTGTAATGTACTCACGCCTACCAGGAATGCACAGCTTTTCTGTTCAGCCAATTTCTGTATTGTAGCCGTAGACCATGGTAACAGCTATGCTTCCACAACATGCACTGGCTCATGAGAAGGTTGCAAGTAATTAATATTGTTGTTTTTGCTTTTACTTGTATAGTTTTGCTACTTAATTGCTTTGTTATGTTACGCAGCCTAACTGCTATTTTGTGAATGGAGGCCATGAGCCAGAGTAAATAAGTAAGTTGTAAGCACATGTAAATATAATCAGCCTATGATATAAACCCTAGACGAAAGCATGCCTGCAAGCCAAGCTGTACTTAATGCCAACCAATTTTGTAACCGTTCATACAAATCACAAGTGTACAATAAACACGTTGGGCGCTGTTTGTAACCTTTCAGTTAAATCATATATTCAAAAATTCTCAGTTTCAAATTTTTTTTTATTAGACTTATTCTTCTTATCTAGCAAATTCAACAAATTATTTATCAATCTTCTCAAACACATTATAAATTAATATTTTGTCTCTTCAATTATTAAATACTCACTTTCAAAAACATCTTGCTGCAATTATTTCAATAAAATTAACATTTATTCTTAATTATTATATCATTAAAACTTCTTTTTACATATCCACGTCCATCGTTGGAGGTGCAAATTTTGCAAATATTGTTGAAAATGATACAAACATATTTATGCGTATGAAAATAAAAATTCGCCATTTTTTTGCATAAAAGTTGGTTTGGACAAAGTTATTTTAGTATTAAAACAGTAACTTTCGCGGCCGCTGTCACTTGCATGCGGAATGCTCTCTCATTGGTTTGACGTCACTAGTCATACGCTGGCGGCCGGCTCTCGCATGTTGCAAATACGCAGCACTAAAATGGAAGGCAACTTTGTGAAAGCGCAGTCGGACAATATGCTACGAGTAGATACCGATATGCTACTTGATTACTTCAACTCCCATTGTTTTGTGTAAGCTGAAATAAGAGGTGTAAAATTATAAAGGTAAGAACGTGTCTCATATCGCACAGTTCAAAGCGACTGTAGGCCTACATCACATGTTCAAAATTATTTGTTTGTACGTTTTATTGATTTACGTATTATTATTATTATCATCATCTGTGCTTATGTTTGCAATTGCTAAGATTCAAAGTTGGAAATTAAAATATGGAATAGGTATTACTTTCACAAGAATAACACAATTGTAAAGACTGTGACTGCAGTGAGCATACTGTGCTGTCGCGTGCCATGCTTGATGTCTGTTATAAATTAACTATATTATTTAGAAATGAATCTTAATGTTGTGTTGAGAAAGAAGGTTACAAATATTTCCGGATTCTAAACCATGTTTCAGTATTCATAAAACACTTTTTTGGCTTTAGAAATGTCAGATAACGAGCAGTATGGTGACAGTAGGCCTAAAGCTAGCACGCTAGTCTCTACCTAACACCGTACGACTTCTCGAGCAGGTGGTAGCAGGCAGAATGCCGCGCTGCCGGCCAGCAAACCTGTATTTCCGCGTTCCACCTCGTTTTTAATCACTATATTGAGGCTTCAAATATAATGTTTAAACACTCAAATATTATATAAAAAATAATTTGCTTTATCTTATTGTTTATGTTTTGTGTACCTAACATACCTTTTATTTTTCTGGAGTCACAATAACTGTTGACGTGATTGTATACCAGAGCTGTAATGTAATGATTATAAATTTTCCCGGCGCGCCACAGCTCCGCGGTGAGCTGATGAGATTTTGGGTCGTTCGGCCGACGGCCCAGGGGTTCTGGTAACACACCGTCAGATATTATGAAATTGCGAGCTGTATGGCCACTGCGCACGCCTGAATTAATAACGCACTCAAGTTTCAGATGTATATAATTATTTTATTGAACACTTTGATCAAACACGTG
>NQII01017704.1:5290-10290 GCA_002778355.1 Clitarchus hookeri
ATGCAGGGCGTCGCGACACTAGGCGTCGCTGGTGTAACTGGCTTAATAGTGGTAGGGGCACTTGGATTGCCCATTGGTGACCTACTGTCTGCGGGCCCCTGGGGCGTTGGAACGCTGGGAATCATAGGCTGGAGCAGGTTTCGGAGACTGCCGTCAGTCGTGGACTTAGGCCCATCGACGTCTGAGTCGCTTGTAGGTGGTGATTATACTGGTTCGTCGGCACTTTGGGGCACAGCTGGAGTGCCTGTCGTTGCCGTGCTGGTGTGAGAATCTGCGTGATGCAAGTGGTCCCTGTGGACTTGCGATCGGCACCATCTCCATACACGAACCAAGTAGGATGTTTTGCCCAGGCGACTAATGATGACATGAGGCCTTCTCCACTTAGGCACTAGGCCCGCACAGAAATTCTTAGTCACAGCATACAGCTGGTGAGAGCGCACATAAACCACCTGACCTGGCTGTAATGTGGCATATGGGCGCATGGTTTCAGGCAGCCACATAGTCGAATATTTTTGATGCTGGTCACGTGCTTGTTGCAAGGCAAGTTCCCTTCGTCGTCGTCGTGCTCCGCTGCTCTCTGGGTGACTGGCCTTGCCTTTGGGTGCATGCGTAAACTCCCCTCTAGGTCAGAACTGGCGACCTTGGAGTAGTTCAGCTGAGTTCCGGTGGCGAGGTTGGTACGAGTGCCGAAGGTGAATAGCGCTGTTGGCAGATGTTCAGCCCAAGATGGGTGGTTACCACCCACGTGCAATCGAAGCTGAATTTTCAGCTCTTTATTTCTTTGTTCAGTTGGATTGGCATGTGGATGGTACATGGCAGTAGTGTTGTGTATGTCACCCCATCTTGTGCAGCACTTTCGCCCGGTAAACTGCTCAACATTATCTTATAGCAATGCATGAGGTTATCCCCAGTGTGGGAAAAAATTCAGTTTCTACCTGTTTTGCTATATATACACTTCGCGCACACACTGGATATTGTGTAGGCCTCTACCAATATTGAAAATAAATTTGTTATCTAAAGCACAAACCTCTTCCACTAGCAGTAATAGCATATGGTTCCATTAGATCTAGGGCAGTTTGCTCAAAGGAATCAGTTGGCAGTAATGGTGTTTGTTATTGTGTACAATTTGTTTGCCAGCTTTTGATGCAATTACACATCACGCACACGCATACATATTGGTGGGTATTGCGTGAAATTTCTGGCCAATAGAAATGCCTTTGTGCATTACCATGGATCTGAAGTGCACCTGGGTGACCTGCAACTTCGTTGTCATGCGCAAATTGTTACACTAGGTCATGTGGTATGTCAGTAGTCCAGTGTTCACTAGCACTACTGTTAGCATGGGATTCAAGGCAGCCGCCTACGATGCACCATCGCTCGTTTGTTGTTACTGTACACTCTCCTATCNCAGCCGCCTACGATGCACCATCGCTCGTTTGTTGTTACTGTACACTCTCCTATCCACTTGTGTGTTGCTGGGCACGTTTGTTGTACTTGTAAGAGGGGGTTAGGATGGCCTTCCACTCTTCCTCATCATGCACTATTGTCTCGCCCGGTGAGTTTGAGAGTGCTTCAGCCAGCTGATTTTCTGACACCGGCACATGTTGCTCTTCGAAGTCAATTGATTGCAAAAATAGACTCCAGCACATAAGCTTGCTTTGAACTTCTTTTGTGTTATGAAGCTAAACTAGACACCTATTATCTGTAAGTAGTGTAAAGTGCTGATATTCTATGGACTGCCTGTGCCTCTCGTCAGACCAAACTACAGCTAAACACTCTTGCCCGTTCACGTCGTAATGGGGTTATACTGGGCTTAACTTGGCACTACTGTTGTCGATAATACACTTAATGCCATCATCATTCAGATGGAATAACATTGAACCGAGCCCGCACTCGCTCGCGTCTGTTTGCAAGTACATGTGACAGATCGGGCCGTGACATGAAAGCGCAGGGCACTCGCCAAAACTGGCTTCAGTCTGTTCAAAACTTTCTGAGTGGTCCTCATTACATTAAAATTTCTGAGACTTTGGAAGTAGGTTGGTAAGTGGAGCATTATTTAAAAATATGTATGCATTCATGTAACCAGTTCATTATGCCAAAAATTGTGCATAACTGTTTATGGGTAACAGGTTGAGGATAATCATTAATTTGACTAAAATGTTCTAGGGTGGGGCAGTTACCATTTTCATCCACAAAGTGTCCCAGAAGTTGAATGAATGCTAGCCTGGGTGACACTCTTTCCAGGTGACACTTTTTGTTGACACAAGTTAGACAAATGCCGTACATGATCTTTCTACATCTCAGACCAAATTACAACATCGTTAAGATAACACATCGTAAACTCACTTATGTAGTCCCGAGTACTTGCACCATCATTGCCTGGAACATAGCTGGAGCAGTTTTCAGGCCGAAAGGCATGGCTCTGAACTGGAAACGTCATTCATCTAGAGCGGTGAATGCTGTTTTATGCCAGTCCTCTTGTTTTACTGGTATCTGCCAGTTACTGCTGCGGAGATCGAGTGAAATTCAGAAATTTGGAGTCGCCACTGCTGTTGGGCACGTCTTTAACATTTATGAATGTTTTGTAGCTTTGTCAGTGATGAGGTGGAGAGGCCTGAAGTCGATGCAAAACCTACAGATTCCATCCTGTTAGGTGCTAAAATTATAGTGGAATTAAAAGCACTGTCAGTGAGTTCATTGATACCTTCGTACAGAATTTCCTGTATTTGTGTTGGTGGGGCTGGTAATGGTGGGACGTGGTATACACTGGTTTTGACAGTATAAACAGAATACAATGTTATGCCATGTTAGTGTGATGTAGTGGGCCAGAAGAGGCGAAAATGTCGTAGTGTTCATTCAGCAGGCGTTGTATGGCATCACGATACACGGGCGGCATGGCGTAGTCTAGCTCGTCCAGCTGCCAATTTGATATCCAATTCGTGGTTCGCCAGTCCAGGTTGTAATCAGCCAGTCGTTCATTCTGGCCGAAATGGGTTCTCCGAGCAGCGGGTTACACGATGGAGTTTTGCTCGGTCAGCCATGGTATTCCAAGTATTGCATTTTCATACAAGTCATGAGAAATGAAAGATGTTGTGTTTGTTTCAACATCCTTAATGTACACTGTTATTTGTACCTCCCCTATGCTATCACTGGTGTGGTTTTTTGTAGCTACCTGTACAGTTTGATTATCTGGGTTTTTTTCATGCACATCTACCAAGTTCACACTGACAATATTATGAGAAGTTGCAGTATCAATAAAGCATGGCATTACTGGTTATTNTGCACATCTACCAAGTTCACACTGACAATATTATGAGAAGTTGCAGTATCAATAAAGCATGGCATTACTGGTTATTTAAAATTACTGGAATTCGAATGACTTTATTTTTGTTACTCCAAATTTGTAAAATTGAAATATGTTGCGGAGTTTGTCCAGGATCATTACTGATTTTGTGTGGATAGGTGACATCTGGCCACTCTACCCCGTCCCGTCGTTTTCTGGCTTCGGTTTCCCTCATGCTGCCACTTGGGGCGGTTCGGGCACTGGTAATACCAGTGCATGCTGTTATGTTCTAACTCCTATTGATGTGGATCACTCCTGCGTGGTCTGCCACGGCCACTGTCATCACATAATCGGCCCACAGTCGCTGCACTAATACGACGCGCAGAACACGCACGTCGTGCGTCTCAATGCCTGTCCACATCGTTCACTTGGGAACGGGTCATGACCCGATACCAAGTGATCCAACCGAGTGCCTGTGGTATCCCTANCTGTCCACATCGTTCACTTGGGAACGGGTCATGACCCGATACCAAGTGATCCAACCGAGTGCCTGTGGTATCCCTTAAGATATATGTGTAATTAGGATAGGAATCAAGTGTTAGAAGGTGTATTAAATAGCATTAGAATTTCTCGCCCATGGGCCAATGTTCGTGAAATTCGCCCTTGGGATTGCGAAGTATTCGCAGAATAAATTNGAATTTCTCGCCCATGGGCCAATGTTCGTGAAATTCGCCCTTGGGATTGCGAAGTATTCGCAGAATAAATTCATTCCATTTGCATATTTAATTAGATGTAGAGGAGCAAGGCTATGGCATTATATGTGTTATATATAATTTTCCGAGTGCAATTGTGTGTCTAATCAAGCCAATTAGTGATGTGAGAAATAATTAGCCTATTTTTTAACATGATCATTCCAGTCGTAGAGTGCCCAAAAACTTAACAGACCTAAATTTCCCACATTCTTTGCAAGGCACCACATATTCATGTTTTGTATTTAAATTAGTGGTTAAGAAACAACTCTGAACACCCCTCAAGCTAAGGGATGTCCATCCCGAACGTTGAATGGTACTATTGACGGCACGTTTTACGTGTTTATGTAATGAGGTCAGTAAACTAAGATACCTCGCAGGATGGCGCTAACTCTCGGCGAGGATGCGGTTCGCCCGTGCTACTCCCGGCAGTCCGATTCCACGAGTCTTAGGTCCTGCACGTGTCACGCCACGGGGGACATTTATACTTTGTTCTGAACACTAACTGCAATAGGTTAACATAATTTATTGGCAATTTTAATTTAGTTTATAACTGTAATCCCCTTGTTTGCAGCACCCCTCCATCAGCTCAATTTACCGACTCCGGAGGTTTAATTACAATTGTACCTTTTCGCGGCATTCTTGGCCTTTTTGTATAGTAACGACCGCTGGTAGGCCTTGTGAGTCAGGTCCGCTTTAATTTGCATTTATACATGTATCTGTGNTTTTTGTATAGTAACGACCGCTGGTAGGCCTTGTGAGTCAGGTCCGCTTTAATTTGCATTTATACATGTATCTGTGTACACTATTCGGCAATACAATTTGCCTGAGTTAACCAAAACTTGTGAGTTCTTATTTAGTGTTGTATTTCGCNTGTGTACACTATTCGGCAATACAATTTGCCTGAGTTAACCAAAACTTGTGAGTTCTTATTTAGTGTTGTATTTCGGGCCCTGGCCCTATCCAGG
>NQII01017706.1:4439-15550 GCA_002778355.1 Clitarchus hookeri
CGTGACGAGAAGAGAGGAAGTGAACTTGCAGCTCGAGCACGTGTGTGTTTCAGGCAAAACGACGCTCACGCAGAGACTGTCCGTGGCTCGCTGTCCTCCCCCGTGTCTGCTGAATCTGAGGAAGAAGTTCGACTCGCATCCTACTCCGCTGAAGAGAGCCTTCTACGCCCTGGGAAACTACGTCGCCGCCGAAGAGGTGAAGATGCTGCGACGCGAAAAGCCTGTCGTCATGGATAGGTAGTACATCATTTAAAAACTAATTCCTTCAGAATTTTGGAGGATTGCTTTGCAGACAACACTGAAATAATATTGCAGTGTTCTGCTTACAATCGGGTCTCTCTGTCTCTCTCTCTCTCTCTCTCTCACACACACACAAACAATATATAAATATATAGTATATCAGAATGGAGTGGAGTGGCGAGGTTTGGCGGCGGAATTCAAGGGCGGGGGGAGTGGGAGGTCCCCGAGAAAACCCGCCGACCAGCGGCATCGTCTGGCACCAAAAACCGGGAGCGACAGCGCCTGAAATCGAACCCGGTTCGCCTTGGTGGAAGACGAGTAGTCTGACCATATCATCACCGCAGCCCTCTTTAATCTCAGAAGTGAGTAAATATGCTAAAGCCGTATCATTTGTAACAGCATTAACCCTTTCATTCCAACGCTAATTTACAATCTATAGTGTTGCAAATAAGACAGTTTTGATGCATGCTGTACTTAAACTGAGAAATAACTTGTTTTGTTATCATAACCAAAAAACTGTAGGCGTTGCGTTCGATGATGAGTAATATGAACGAGTTGCAAGTAGAGCAATAACGGGGTTCACGAATCACTTACACACAGGGAAGATCATTTGGCGCCGATTCTCGCGGTGAACAGCGCCAGTCCAATATAATCTTCCTGTGCAACATGTGCACTCTGAATCTGAATCAATGAAAATCCCACTGTTTCATTCAACAGTACCTGAATGATTCAACAGTTACTTCTGTGAATTTAACTGATGAATCAGAGAAAAATGCCAGTTTTCCTACACTTGTTGATTCAGTGGCATTTTCCACTGATTCATCAGTAATTTTTTTCGCTGTTTTTCAGAGATTTGTTTTTTGACTTATGGATCAGTTAAGCATCTTGTTAAATAGGCCGTAAAATAACGTAAAAAAAGGCCTATAAACAATGTATATCAAGTGAAATAACAACGAATAAACTAATAAAACCAATAAAAATACTTTCTAAAATGTGTTTCACCTTTCAAAACACCATTTTGCGAGGTAACGTGAACATTCAGTCTTTTTTTCCGTTTTACGTCCTTCATTTTGTTTTCACGTAAGCATCACAGCGCTCTGTTTGAAGATTTAAACTGCATCTAATGTGGCGAAGAGAGTGCACTCATATGCACTATTCGTTTTAGCAATCCTAACGTTACCAATTAAACTAGAAACGAAAATAAAGAGCATACAATTTAAAACTACACACTTTCGATGAGGACTATAAAAACATATATTGTTCCTCTTCGTAATCAATGTGACTTGATAGATCTTAAGGTATTGATCTAAAAGCGATGTGGCGTGTGTGTGTGTGTGTTCGATCCCGGCCACCTGCGGAAATTGTTTTACTTTTGCTACTGTTAATTGTGCAATATAAATNGTGTGTGTGTGTGTTCGATCCCGGCCACCTGCGGAAATTGTTTTACTTTTGCTACTGTTAATTGTGCAATATAAATAGTAAACCGTTGAAAATATATTTATTTCTTCTCGTAATTTTTTGACTTAATTAAAAACAATATTTAATTCGCCACTGCAGTTGGCCGTCACTTTATTAGATCAGTGAAATTGTTTCGCGTCACTTATTCAATCAGTGAAATTCTTTCACTGAAACTACCAGTGGTTTTCCACTGATTCTAAGTGGAGCCATTGTCACTGATTTAAGTCCTACTTTGAGGGCAACATACTTAATTCTGAACGCTACAATGTTAATTGCATGTGCATATCACAGCTTTGCGACAATTTGTGTCCATTTTTCACTCGCGTCTAGGTGGACAGTAAGTACTAATCCGCGCGGGAAGAAAGTTTGCTGTTTTCCGCATAAAGCCCAGCATGTTTGTATTTTGTCTGTGTTAGTGTGTGATTTGTTGAAATAATATATCAGTTTTTACGATTTCATTTTTTTATAAACTGAGGTGTGTTCTTATTTATTATTGCCCCTTGCAAATATTAGTGTGACACTGGCGCGTATGGCGTGGTTATTCTGACAATCAATGCTGTTTTATTTACTAATTTATAAACAAAATAAATAGGTATTTTCGCATTGTTAGAGACTGTGCTTCTTCGTTCAACTATCTACGCTGCGTGCAGTGAATCTCAATCGACACCAGCAATTTTATCTCGCCGTTGGCTACTATTTAATGTGAAGTCTTTCCGTTTTAAATTAAGGCAGCTACATAAATAATACAAAGGATATATATTACTCACGTGCATACAGTTAACTCGTGCATAAAAAATACGACCAGTCTTTAAAGGTAAACGACGTTACAACATGTTGAAACACATCTTGTCGTAAATCGTTCCACGAAATACAGTTTTCCCTTGGGACGGCTTGTGATGAACCAGTAATGACTTTCTTCTGGCAATCAGTGAATTATGTTTGTTTGGTGCTTGGTGATATTGACACCTATAATTCCTAAAACAGACTTTCTGCAACTCCCGCAAATCTAATAATGCATAGGGAAGAGACATACTGAATATAACATTGGTCCTTATTGAACAGCACGTCGATCTTATACAGAGCGTATTTCAATTCAACTGACAAACTTTGACTGGAGATTTTCAACTATAAAGAAATTTAAAGCATCTGGTTTTAAATTACTTTTAACAGCAGTACAAGCATTTAACATTGGTGTTGTGCCACTAATTTTATGTAAATATTAAGAGAAAAATACCGTATTTTGATGGCATACAAACTGTCTGCGAAATCAGTGATTGGGCGTAAATATTAACTCGCTACAAATATTCCACCGTTGTCAAATAACTTGATACAAATTACTAGGGCTGCTATCCTTATTTTGCATTAGATTTCATGACGCCAACGCGTAATTGATTTATAGCGACGAATTTTTTAGGCACTTCAAAAGTTACGAAACAGGTAGTTTTGTTTTATTGCTCTAAACCGCGTGTTTTACGAGAAATTCGCTCTCAGTTTCAAATGAAACTACCTGACAGGCATACAAAACTCACTACACTCAATAAGAAATATTCGTATCGCTGTCTCATGGGAAATACGTCCTGGTAAGTTTTTTAAGAAGTACATTAATTTTTAGGTAGTTTAAAACGACTGCCGATGACGCCATTAGTGTTAAGTTTTCATTCACGGAGATCCACGCTTGCTGGAAAAATGCACACCAGAAATATTTCCAGATCCGTAGCTCAGAGTTGATTGAAATTTAACTACTGTATGTACGGATTTAACATTCAAGTAGTCAGAATTCAGATCTGATTTTAAAAAGTGTTTATTATATTTCAGAAATTTCACTCCGCGCAATTTATTTTATTTACTTTGATAGAATAAATTGTGATCCAATCTTTTCCTGCTGAAAGGAGGTTCATAGCATGCAGTTAAGCTCAAAAGTATTGAAGTAAACTGGGATCTACTGATCTTAGTGATATGAAAAAAACACTTGGATTTTAACCGGGCGTGTNAAAGTATTGAAGTAAACTGGGATCTACTGATCTTAGTGATATGAAAAAAACACTTGGATTTTAACCGGGCGTGTTAACACACATATAATAGTGTATTCTCAACTATGCCAACTGACGGCAGAACCATCCCTCAGAGGATGCTTGTTAAGAGCCGCAACATCCCATCAGCTACTTCTGCCGTCCATTATCAACACCATATATGTACATAACCCTATAACCTGATGCGACCTATACATAAGTCAATTAATAATTAAGCATATTATCTCATAACACCGAAACCATGGGGACATTGCTTATCTATATCAATTAAAATTATTACTCGCCCAATATAAATAAAAGAAAAGAATTTTAATTTATTTAATAACTAAAATAAAAGAATTTTAATTTATTTAATAACAAAATTTGATTTGTTAATTTAATTATAAAAGTCGACAAGGAATTGAGTGTTGTAATGATTGTGTACAAACAGAACAAATTAATCCGAACATTTTCCAAAATAACAATTTGGAAACTTTACAAACAATTCAAATAAATGATTAACTAGACAACGAACAAGATAATATTTCGTTATTTTCTGACTGACTTAATGCCTCTTTCAGAATCCCCAATTTAAATTTTTACTATCAAATTACACGCTGAGAGTTCGACAAAAAAGTAACGCAACAACTTGCAAATCAGAGTTTCAACCGGGATGCACGAGTCAGAAGGGCTTAACCTAACTAAAAATCTAAACTTAACAGCGGCTAAGTTTCAAAGTAGCCGTATCAAACTAAACCTAAAGCTAACCTTAAACCTACGGTACCTGAGCGTACTCTTGGCCGGCGAGAGAGAAACAACACGATCTAAGCCCACTTAAGCCATCCTTATCCTCAGATGTAGAGCCACTAAAGGACACTATAAACAAATTTAGAGTAGAAATAAAGTAGACCGATCCCACCTAAGCTTCATCTTGGCGCGACCCAGGGCCGGGCAAAAGCCCGCCCTTAGGTGACGTTTCTCAGCTCATGAGCGAGTGAAGAGATCTGGGCGGCTCTTCAAACGAGGCCTTGAGAGCCAATGAGAGTGAAGTAAGGTAAGCATGGAGCAGCGCCGGAATTAAAGGGTGAGGGAAACGGGAGATCCCCGAGAAAACCCGCTGGTCAGCGGCATCGTCCGGCACGATCCCCACAAGCGTAAATCCGGGAGTGACCCCACCAGGAATCGAACCAGGTTCCCTTATGTGGAGGGGGGGGGTGTGTGGTGTGAATAGTCTAACCACTATACCGCCACGGCCCCTTCTCAGCTCGTCGTCGGCTCCGATCATCACGGCGTACTTGGGACGCCGTGATAACCTAACGAAACAGGATTTTACCCCCTCGCTGGCGGGGTCAGCTGAACAAGCAGCTTCTTCAAGCGCGGGCTGGCCAGGCACGCGACGCACTAAGGGGCAGATGACCCAAAAAATTGGCCAAAATTATTTTGTCGCGTTTTTGGTTTGAAAACAATATAATGGGGTGTGTATAGTTTGTACAAATTGATAAAAGTCAGATATCAGCGTTTTATAGTAATTTATTAGTAAAAAAAATTAATAAATTAAAATCACTCCGAAGTATTACTTTCTTCTTCGTCAGTTGTGGAATCTTCTTCACCTTCAGATACGGTCAATGCTGCTGCAGTATCTTCTACACTCATTACCATTGTTTCTGGCTAGAATTGTTTGGATTTTTTCTAGATATTGGCCTCAAACTTGTTAATAGTGGATCAGAAGTTAGCAGTAATATATTGATAATGACTCGATTACACATTTCTCTTGAAAACTTGCGTGAATAATTTAGCCTGAAATAACGGAAGTGCTTATTTCTGGCCTCGGCCGCTTCCTCAGATAACTGTCCTATGGGCAGTAAAGCTTCAGCGATGACTTCAGGTCCATGTATCAGAATTGTATGGACTGTGGGTATCATAGGATACCAAGCGTACAAGCTGACATACAATTCAGCTGTTTCTTTTGTATACAATTTTAATTTTTCTATGTCGATTTGATGACCACTAGAGATTGTTTCAAGAACTATTTTCAATATTTTTATTAACTGTAAATCAATTCTTGTTATATCTGCTGATAATTCAGGATCCAAGAAAAATCTCCTAGATGAATTGCCATCATTGGTACTCCCAAAGCCAGCCTTGGGGACATCAACCAATAGTCCCATTTCCGTCTTGAAACGATCTTGAATATGTATTTTCGTTTCTTTTACAGAAATTTTTTGGTGTTCAGTACGGACCTGCCACTGTTTCAAGGGCAGTTTATAAGCCAGATGCAATAACGTCTCGAAAAACCTTATTCTTGCATGGGGAATTGATAACCCAAATTGTAGAGTGCCTGGAGCGGTTTCTCTCTGTCTGGAAAAGTTGTTAAAATCTTTCGTAGTGTCACCACAAATGAAACATCGCATTGTAGATTTCGTGTCTGTAGCAGCATTGCAGATTTTAACATCAATCATGGTGAATAAAAGCGTATGTTTTACAGATAAATCGCCATCCATTAAAACTGTATTTTGAAGGGCGTTTTTTTGGTCTTCTATGAATTTTATTTTTTCCTTTGTCACATCAGTATTTTCGTGTGTGAATCGTATTCTTATTGGTCTGCAATAACGTGGTGACGAGGGTGCTGGGTTTTGCCAGATGATTTTCTCACTGTTGTTAAAATGTGAGACAAGTCTTAAGGGTACAAAGCAGCTCTGAAAAATATTCGCATCGGTTTCGGCACGACTTTGAAATTTCTGCTTGTACTGAGCTTGTTGAGAGCCCTCACAACCCCATTTAGATACTAGCTGCAATTCATTCTTTTCCTCACTTGTCAAGGTGGCCAACACTTCATCCCAAGTACGTCACTAGTCTTAATGTAGTATGGTCTAGCAAACTTTGTAAGTTAATTTCCGCACATGTTTCAGTAACTTGATATGATTCTTCATTTGGATAGCACTGTTTTTTTTTCTTTCTGGGTTATTTTGAAGGAAGGATATGTTGACTTAGACGCTCCCCTAATAGTGTCATATTGTCTTTTTGACAAGCCAGCTTCAACAAAAACTGATAGAGCTTGAAATGGTGATAATTGACTTCTGAATTGCATTCTGCCGGTATATGCCTTTCGGTACTTTGAGGCTAATTTGCCTCCAATTTGTAACAATTATCAATTAATTCTAATTATCCAAACTACCTCGAAGAAAATGCCATTTTTGTGTCACTAATTAGGACTTAATTTAGCTTAGTTTACCTGTATAAATAATATTTTATAAGGTTCTAGATTTTATTTAGTTATGAATTTCAGTAATGACCTGTCAAATATCCCAACTCTATTAATACAAATTTATGAATATCGAAACTACAAAGGCTCTCGTACATAGTATCTCGTACTAAACATAAACTGATGATTTATGACCTGCAATGCGATAATGGTAGACGAGTTCCAAATACCAAAGGGCCGGCAGAGTGAGGCAACTTATACTTTTATTCTGTAAACTTTGATAATACTTGGGTTACAATTGGGTAAGAAAAATTCTGTCATTAAAGAAGGGGCAAAAAGTGGCAGCTAATTTCTTCAATACTCTTATCTGAAATATCTATCCTTTCATATGCTTGTAAAATTAAATTTTGATCTAACTTGGAAGTNATCGAGTTTCGTTCATTCATTTTTGTTAGAAGAAAGAGGACAGTTTAAACATAAAAACGCAACGACCACGTCGCGCTTTTGTAAAATGGACGTACGCCAGGTAGAGTGCGACTGTCGCAGTGTCGTGTCGCCGACAAACTGACGCACAATTGTGAAAGTGGCCATGACACGAGCTTCCACACTGTAAAAAAAAACTTCTGTACTTATTACGAACAAAATTCTTTGGAAATTAGTTGCCAAAGATTTTCTTGTAACCCTACAGCTGAAACACAGTATATTTACAAAACGGTATTTTAGGAAAAACACAAAATTGTTTATGTATCTCTACATTTATTATGAACCGTAAGTCTACAACACTTCCTTCTCAAAATTCAAAATTAATTTTACACATTCCACATTAAGGTTTTGTGAAATTTACTTTAATTTATTTGCAGTGTTACAATAAGTCTTAGATTACTTATTTCCAAAGAATTCCCTGTGAAAATAAAATAAATACAGTGCAGGATGTAGCAGCGACGGAATACATTGGTTNACTTATTTCCAAAGAATTCCCTGTGAAAATAAAATAAATACAGTGCAGGATGTAGCAGCGACGGAATACATTGGTTGGGGAAATGGGATAACTCAGAGAAACCCTGCAGTCTGCCATCAGCAAACGTCCTCCATGTTTCCCCACGTGTGAGAATCTGGACCTAGATTTGTCGGGACTCGAACCCGGACGGCTGTACAGGGGGTCCAGCGTGCTAACCGCTCGGCAATTGAGGGGAAACCCACTCCCCCTCCCCTTCTTTATCACTACGTGAAGCAATAACAGTAAGGAACATTAAACGTACATGCTATTTGTTGGAAAGTTTCTTAATTTATAATTCCACGTCAATTAAAGANTAACAGTAAGGAACATTAAACGTACATGCTATTTGTTGGAAAGTTTCTTAATTTATAATTCCACGTCAATTAAAGAGGCTGAATGGAAATATTTTATTAATATATGTCGGTGATACACTTTTTAACCCGAAGACATTACGTTAGTGGCAAATCAGAAAAAGAAAGAAAAAAAAAAGAAAAAAAACATAGAGCCCATATTTTCTGCATAATCATACGTAAAATTCACAAATATATTTTCTTCACAGTATAAAAATGATAGAAATGTATAAACCACAGAGAATTAAAATATTTTACATTGTGATATATGATACTTGAAGATACTTGCGTTGTTAAACCTAAGTCTTTAAGTTTTATTGTTGTAAGGAAATTAATTAATTTTTTTACTTCATTCCCCTGAATTCTCAAGGAATGACTCAATAACTCAATAGAGTATATTATCAGTATTTTTCAATGCCCTTTTTTTTATTATGAATCAGGGAAATTGTGATTTTGATATTTATTGTGCAAAACCTTGAACTAAAAATATATTTTTTAAAATTGATTGGAAATGGGATGAGTAATGTTAAAAACATAAAATAATAATTTTATGACTAATTATCCTGTTTTTAAAACTCTACTTGCTTGGATTTTTTTTTTGTTTTATTAATCTCGCAATTAAAGTAAAAATAATTCTCAAAAATTGTAAATTTTTATTTTTAACAATTTAGGAAACTATGTTTGTGATTTCCGTACATATTTCTTTCTTGTTTAGATGGCGCGAACAAGCGTGTACTGGGAGGAGGATAACAATATATAAATTAAATAAGCACCCCCGCAATCAAATAATGCATTATACTTAAGTCATTATACATTGCTGTCAAATGGCTTGGTAACAAATTTAAGGGAATAATAAATGGAACTGACATTTATTGAATTGTAGAAGAAAACATTCACTTTATTTTAATTTCAGTCGTGACATTTCAATGACATGAATACAATATGTTGTACACATAGGTTTGGCCGTGGTAGTGATTGATTTGTAGCTACAGTTTCTTACAATTCTGTCAACAGACCACGTGATATGGACACAGATCACAAGATATATATATATATATGATATATATATATATATATACATATATATATATATATATCTTGGAAAAGATATACCGCTGGAAAATTCACATTTATTAGGAATACTTTCCTTAAAATCTTTAAGGCCCAACCTCTCTGTTCTGATTTAAAACTAAACAAAAATTAGACATTAAGCAAGCATGGATCTCGAAATTTACAATTCTAAAATACAGCTGCAACAGAAAGTTCTTACATTTGTTTTCACGTGTGAACACATAAGAACATATATGTGGTGAATTTACAACATGTTTACCACAACACGCAGATAACATACACACGTCAGTAATTTTGTAACAGCCACTGATACTTTTGCACAAATATCGGAGATATTTTTAACAATTCATAGTGAGGTTAATTATCATGGTTAATAATTACTCAGTATTATAAGTTACTTCAAAGTAATTGTTAAGTCACAGGTAAATTATACATGTACGTATCATTCATACGTTTTTGGGGATATTGAAATTTAAACTTATTATTTTCCAAACTTATGCATTGCTTTGAAAATATGAAGTTGCCTAGTAAATTCTTGACGTACAACTTACAAGCGATTATAAATTCAAGAGCTTACGCCAAGAGTTGGGCCTTCATCGGATCGCCATATGGAAATCAAATGTACTTAACAAAGGTTTAACTTTAAGATTTCGTCTTGGTTTTAAGGATATTGAATAGCAAATAATAAAGCTGTGATACCTATACCCGATGCCACAACAATGCTAGGAATATTTTCTCGGTCATGTGGTTTTTAAAAATGGAATTAGACTGTTGCGTAAAAAAAGCTGAAGTAAAAATGTATGCATTCGTATATATTAGATGAATGCAAACTTCTGCAGAGAGGCGACCCATAACATCGCCTTTAATATTTGTAGAGTAAAATGAATTAGTGTAATACAGATTCGCAATTATATTATTGTAATTGTTTCATTGGTTTGCTTGTTCTACTTACGAACTGTAAGAACTTCCCTGCAACACGTAATTATTTTAAAATGTTAAAAGAGGAAAAATTTTAATTTTCGAAAAATAATTACGCTAAAAACATTTAACCATTGAAATTTTTTTTGTAAATACACATAGCTATAGTATTAATATTTTTGTATCCAAAATGTTAATTTCAGAGAGTGGTAACTATTTTTCTCACTGTTTACGAAAATAAATCGCGTTTTTTATTCTTAGTTCTGAAGTTCTCTTATTGCACAATTTAAGCTGATATTGCTATAATGACACCCCAAAGCAGAACATTTTTTCGATATGATTTGGCGGCAAGCTAGCTCTAAACACTTGAATTGACAAGAACGTAATTATATTTTTTTAAATCTCCACAGTTTTCACGTCTTATTTTGGAAAGGTTTGGAGCAAAAATAATAACTTAATAACAGCAGGACTAAAGTTCACGGCTGGAAGTTTCTGCTCTTCAGCCTACGTCTTGTGAGGTCCCGAATCGATGTTAGAATTCAAAAATTCTTCGAACGGGATTCCTTCCGACGGCAATGGGGCAGACAATCCTTCCTGGGAATTTTTTTTATGCGCTAAGGAAGATTATGCTCCCAATATATTTCTATTGTTTGAAGATATTACACGATTTTGTGACATACTATCAACAACAATTTTATACATATGCCAAATAAGTTCAAAAGTAACTTAGAAGTACTTTGATAAGTGTAATTATAAGCTTTTTAACTTTAAATCTTGAACCAAATAAATTGAAAAAAAGTTGTACGAACTCAGTGTTAGATTACAGCTAAGTGTTTGTTGATATCATAGGAACGACACGAAGGACT
>NQII01017707.1:0-14119 GCA_002778355.1 Clitarchus hookeri
CCCACTAATATGAGGAGAGGTGTATTGTCAATAAGGTATGCAAAGTTCTAAAATAAAAAATAAGGCAGCAGTGATTAGGACAGCAACACTAACAGGTGTGCAAACCATACCCCAAAATAGCCTGCTTAACTGTTTTGCCTTCAAGTTTTATGGGGTTTTGATGTTTTGTTGAGCAGTACATCCTACTTAACAATAAAGATCCTCTTCTTGCAAGTGCCTGGGACCCACTATTTCCTTTTAAAATACACATAAAGTATTCAGCTACGACTATACAATGCCTGACACATATGCAATACTTCTAACACGTGGAGGTTAACACATCGTAACCAACCGATATTGGGCCAACTATTCTTAAATGGACTTACGTGGAACTTAAAGTGTGAAATGTAATAAAGTAAACATAATCATATGTTATGCAAACATACCAACATGCCTTGTCACTGTGATTTCGCTTATACATGAATAAAGGTTCAAATGAGTCAGCAAGTACCAAACATTTTGTGATGACGGGTCACGCGGTTTCTGTGCTTCTGCTGATACAAATTACATGCTCTCAGACCACTGCAGCCTTCTGCATCGTATATCAAATGCATATTAGCCAAGTCCTCCCATGTAAACCTTGACACTGTCTACACTGCAGTCCTACACACATGTAAGCTCAGCACACGCCNTTAGCCAAGTCCTCCCATGTAAACCTTGACACTGTCTACACTGCAGTCCTACACACATGTAAGCTCAGCACACGCCTTCTTTATCGTTTCACTTGCAATTTCGGAAATAGTCTGCAAAATATCAGTTGCTTACTATGTGCTTCCCCAATGTGTAGGACACATTGCCTACATTCCAGGTATTGTATTGTCACCGTTGAATATTTTGTGGGATATGGTGGGTCCAAGGTACTTGCAACAAAAAGATCTTCGTTGTCAAGTAGGATGTACTGCTCATAAGACAGCATCAAATTTCTATAAAACTTGAAGGCAAGAAAATTGTATGCAATAGGAGGGTGGACACCCCTATTCATTTAACAGTAGCAGTAGGTACTGACAGCAGTTTGTCCACTGCGTGAGAATCTCGATACCACAAAACACTATCAAGAGAATTGTACGGTAGTTTAATTCCACTTCATCTCTGAAATTTTGCAAAAATTCAATTTCTAAACTCCATTTTCAAGGGCATATATCTCTCTTAGAAATTGAGCTAGCAAATACGTTGCATTTCATATGTCTTGAGCTAGCCTATAATACGTATTTAATTTCTATTTAGAATCTGTTCTCGTTTCAACGATAAATAAATATTCTCTAGTACGTATCTTGAGGAGCTGAACGCTCTTTGCAATTCATAAAGTTACAAAACCATAAAAAAATTGCTATAATTTATTTTTAGAAATTGAATTATTGCAGTAACTGCCAATCACTTCCTTGACATTCATTCCAAAACGAATGAAACATTTTTCACTTCATGGAGATAAATAAATGTAAAATTATCATTTGCATGAGTGAAACGAATAATCCTTCATTTAACAAATGGGCTACGGTGGCTGAGCGATTAGACTGCTCACCTCCCACTAAGGCGAACCAGGTTCAATCCCCGGCCTGTTCACTCCGGGTTTTTGCAAGTGGGGATCGCGCCGGACAATGCTGCTGGTCAGCTGGTTTTCTCAGGGGGTCTTCCATTTCCCCCGCCCCCATCATTTCGGTGCTGCTCCATACTCACCTCGCTTCACCTTCATCGGCTCTCAAGACCTCGCTGTTAAGAGCCGCTCAAATCCTTTCACACTTCACTGTCTTCATTTAACAAAGTGAATGCAGGGTGAAATTTTTCTTCACTTAAATACAATATTCAACATCAACTACGTTTAAAAACAAAATTTTAAATCTTTATACGAAGATGACAAAAAGTTAAATATCAATTACTGATAACCTTAAAAAAATTTACATAAATATTGTAGTGCAACTAGTGCCATCTATCGTTGAGAAGGAAAACTTCAAAACGAATAATTCATTAAAATACCGCAGACAAAAATAAAAAATTTGATTACACCGCAACAATTTAATATTCAAATAGTTTTCATTCAATTTTGCCCATCACCACACACAATTATATTTTTAACAATAACATTCAAAAAGACAAAATATGTATTTAAACTGAATTACTAAAATGATTAGGCTGTATCAGAAACACAGGTAAGTATTACAAACTAGCTACTGACAATGCTTAAATAAGGAGAAAGTTGGAAAGTGCACATAACAATCAATATTATTTACTAAATTATATTTAATTTTTAACATACAAAAATGTTTCTTTACACCAGTGAGAGCAAAACTAAACAGAAAAATGAAACACCAATCATAAGCTCCAAAAAATACAAATACACTAACTTAAAACATGTTTTAACTACCACCATACTTTAACTTGTACTTAGCTCAGTTTTAAAACAAATACAGACAAAACATTAACATTTACAAAGTTAATTTTTATTTTGAATAGAAGATCTATGGTGTTTAGTTACAAATGTGTTACTCGCAGCAGTAAAAAAATTTATATAATGACTGTAGTGCAATACGTGCTTTCATAAATAAAAAACTGAAGGGGGAAAAAAAGCAGTCCCTCTGTTGCAATAATAACAGTGAATCTGGGAACCCACCCGTTCATAAGTTTACAGCACACCTATATTACAAACAATTTTATGTGTGTCAATGCTTCCGAACGCTGAGAAAGCACGAAGGGGATAATGATCTTACCCAGGAGCCATCACGTAGATCCGTCGCACTGGAAGGGAACTCGATGATATCTGGATCGCATGTTGTCACCCCTATCTCTATGCTCCCACTCCAAGAGTTGATCTGCACATACACAAGTAACAAGCTTAAGTAACAACAGTGTTATGCTCCACAGCTTTCAGCGTGGAAGCAATGATTGCATTCTGCACCATTAACTGTTTCAGAACTCTGCAAATTATTGCAGACACAAAATTCCCTGTGGAGGGATGGAAGGGAAAAAAAAAATAACAAGTGTATAATTGAATACGTTCTTGGCACGCACAGGTTCTACTCATACTGGAACAAATGACGAATTATACAGTAATAGCCTTCAATATAACTTATAATATTACTTTTAATATTTAAAAGACTTAATGCTGTTATTGCTTAAACTGCTTTTAGGCTAATGACTTTAAGCATAACATTTCAAGCATAAAATATTAACATTTTCAAAGTAGTGCTGCAAAACATCTGTCCCTACTTGGGCTGCAGCCGACACAGATAACATTTGTTGGAGCCAATGTCTGGTCAACCGGTCCTACAGGATCAAAATTAACAATAGTGAAAATGGCAGAGATGGTTAGTCAAAGGCTTAAGTTCTATATGTGGGAGTTTTCAGGTCCGGAAACACTTGTGGACAGTTATCAGTCACTTGATTAATGCCCAGTTGCACCATTAACAACAGCCCTGAACCAAGATCTCTTGGTTCAGGGTTCCGAGTTCCAAAGTACGAGTGTTGCACCAACGTGAATGGCTGAGTTCAGATCGTAGATCTCCTGATAACGGTTCTGAACTAGGATTGAGATGAAACACTGTTTGTGATTGGCTCTCATTTTGTGACATCATGATGCAAACTGTTTATTTTGAAGTTTGGAGAAAACAAGTTTTTGTGGACATTATCTCTTAAGACTAGGATTTTTACTATAAAATTTATTTGAACGCACTGCAAAATTTCCATTTCACTTGTTTTGTTCAATTGGAAACACTTTGCACACACTTTGTTCGTTATTTTTAATACCAATATTATTGAAGAAGGTAGTGTACATAGAACTAGCTGGTTTGATGATTTATCTGTTTTAAGTAAAATAATTGCTGTACAATACTGAATAATATTCAAGTGTGTATAATGTTGTTTTGAATTCCTAAAAAAAAATTGTACTTAGCACTATCTGTTGGCGTGTTTTCAAACTACATTTTTCGGCTATGACTGCTCTATTGCGAGCAAAAAATTTGACGTGAGATTTAGCTCATGCAGAAAATTAGGACAGTTTCTGATATTCTGAATGGCTTTTCCAGTTTTCCATTTTGTTTGCTCGGAGGGATAAGGATGAATTTTGTTCTCTCTTTACAAAACATTAATACCATCTTTAATTAAATAAATGCATTGTATCTTAAGTCTTTATAAAATGCCACAACTTACATTCTACAAAAGTAAAAGCCAACAAATTCATTTTAAAACTATTTAAATAATTACCAAGTTTATTTCTAGTAAATAAATATATTTCACAGTGCTTTTATCTTCACATTACCTATATTCAACACAGACTTTTATTCTTCACTGTTCACTTTATAAACACTTAATAAAATTAATTTTTACGTGCCAAACAGAGCTTGAATACCAAATATTTGAATGTTTATGCCATTTTTAAAACAAAATTGCTTTTCCGTATAACTTTGACATTTTAACATAAAGCACTAGTATTTACTTGATCCGGGAAGAAGGCAGCATCTGCCATCTGTAAGTGGAGGGTTCAAAGTCTAGCAAGGAAAGGGTGAGAAACCAAAACAACAGACTGCAGTGTATGCGCACCAATTTAAATTGTGAAATAGTCAAAACCTAAACATTGTAAATATGTTACCATATTTAGCTAAACAATGTTAATGTTGAACAATATGTTACAATGTGCAGCTACATTTTTTTTTCCAAAAGGTTGAATTCAGAAGTGCATGCTTTGCAGTGAATAGCCAACACATACCAAAGGCCTGCAAAGTAGTTTTTGAATACAGGCAGTCCTCTACTTTCGTGCGTGTTCCTGAAAATGTGTGTGAATGTTGAATGTATGAAAGCTGAATCATATATACACATGTAATTAGAGGGTTTCCATTCCAAAGTTACAAGAGAAAAAAATTAAAAATTAATTTTGGTAGAAAGATAATATATTTAATTGATAAACATATTATTTTTAACAAGTATTTAATTGAAAATCACGAATAAATATACATGAGCAATATTTTCTTGCCTGAAATGTTGATTTTCAACACCTGTAAACGTATTTTATTATAAGTACTATGCGAATAAATAAGGTAATTAAATATTCTTTCTACTTTATGTACAATTGTTGAGCAAATGTAACATTTTATTTTGTAGGTTGTAAAAATTATGTAAAAGTTTTTCAAAGATTCTTGTATTATTTTAACAGAAGTACTCATTTGTATTGTGCCAATATGACAGCCATATCTAAACATTCGTAACATATGATCCGTGAAGGCTGGAAAACATGGCAGGCAGTGTTAGATGGCAACTAACAGCTATATAAATATGTTGGTAGGTTGCTAGATGTATGAAAGACCAAATCGGTCGTACGAAAGTAGATTTAGAGGTGATAATATGTCATGTATGAAAGAGAGAGTTGTACAAATCTCGAATGTATGAAAGTCGAGGACTGCCTGTATACAGCTTAGAAAATTGCAGTTTTCAACTTTGTCATAATATTTTTATGTGCACATGTTATCTGATTATTTTCTGTAACGCAGCAGTCAGCAGTGCCAACATATTATGGATGTTTTTACTAATTAAACATATGTTCAAATACAAAATAGAGGGCTTAAATTTTCTGTTTTTAAATTCTACAATGAATCACATTGGTGTGACATCTGACAGTCTAGTTGGTGGGTAAGTACAACCAGTTTCTTAATGGCATTTGTAAACATTGGTAGTGTGGATCAATCTGATGTAAGTCTCCTATCGTTTTCCTTTCTCAGGATGTCCACTAAATTCCACATTTTGGAATTCCCTGACTTTCCCCCCTTTTCCTGACAGAATATTACCATTTTCCCATACCTATTTTCAGGACCAAAACATTCAAATACCATATTTTTCCACCGCTGACAGAACAAGTATGCTATCAGTGAAGTAGACTTACATTACACTGCAACAGACCAAGCAAGCTGGGCCCACATTTTATTCAGCCCATCGATATTTCTCGCGATACACGCTACTGACTTTCAACGAGTGCCCATCACAAACAAACAAATACTTTTTTCTGTACGTATAGGCCCGGGCAAAGATGTATTATTGCCAGTTAAAAATTTTATATTTTAAGACACATATGCCCACAATTACATTATCCTGTATTCATACAACTAACAACTTTTGCAGAGTAGCAATTATTTACATTTTACCTGACCCAGGTGAAAATTTCCTGTCACATGAAATTTCCTGACTTTTCCCTGTGGGTGGACACCCTGTCTCTGTAGCTACTTTGGCATTTATTAAGTTTATAAAGATATATTGTTACATGAAACCACTCCATGTAACTACCCTTGCTCTCCCCCTTGGATGTGTGAAGCACAACACTTCAAGAGCATCACCAGTAACCAGAGAAGCGCGTGCATTTACAAATGAGCTGCTGCATAACATGCAAAGCGTGCTTTGACAAGGCTATCAGGACTTGTGCCACTCCCGTTCTTAGAAGATAAAACTGTCTTGGGATAGTCGCTGCAGAAATTTTCTGGTAATTACCTCACCTCCCCAAGAGTGTGACTTGGGGTACGAACAACCTCCTGGGTCAGGCCAACTGAGCTATATAAATAAGCCTCAGTGTGCATCTGCATCAAGAATTTTAAAGTCGTGGACAACTATTAGCACCAGGTATTTGGTATAATTGAAGCGATTAGCAAAGACGACCTGCAAATGTAGTCTGTGAGCATCGGAAGTAAAGAGAGAGGGTGACCGGCAGGTCTTTTGAAAAGTGGAACTGGATGCAGGAGTGAGAGACATTTGGATTGACGTTAATGTATGGCAATGGACAATTTGAGTGTGTGTGTGTAAATAATAAGTAAGGATTAAGTGACTGTAGCTAGTATTAAGACAGTGATAAGGACTTCAATTTGAATTGAGATTGGCATTAAATAGTGCACTCACTGATAGGATAATAAGTGAAATAGTATAGATAGGCAGTTAAATATAGTAAATTACAGCTGTATTTTTATATTGTAAATAAATCAAGAAATTTTATTTACTTATTTTATTTTTATTAAGACCTCATCCCTCACGAATGCAGGTGCACCCCTGGCAACATGTAAAAATATCATAATTACAAGTTACATGAACATTTACTTTGATATTGGACTTAAAATTTATATTATCATTTTGTATGAACACATGTTCATAGCAGTAAATACCTCACTTTTTTTTTTATGTTTCGTATGTCTCTTGGTAGGCTACAGTTTAGTCAGTGAACATGCTTGCATCTTCCTGTAACTACACATTATTCACTTCCCCCACCTAATTAAAAAAGCAAGATATCTTTTGTTAAAAATTGTGTTTACATAATTTTCTGCGAGCTGCAAATTGTAACCTCCTTCACATTAGGTTAGCTTAATGAAACCAGAAAAAAAAAACAATCTCTCACCATCTATCCTACGTTAGTGTAACACTTTTGCTGCTGGAACCTAGAGCTGGAATTGTTTTTATCTAAAATCTTTAAAATTGTGATCTGCAGGGCTCTACAAATTGCGGGCACCAGGGCGCCCAAGTTTTTCATGCTGGTGACTAAATTTTTCAAGGTATAACTTTACATTTTTTTTAGTTTGATTTGGGTGTATAGTACCATAGTTCAAAACTTTAGCTGATTTCATTATAAAATGTAAAGCATACTTCCGAAGGAATTCACATTGCATGATACTGTAATTGATATTTTACGTTGCACCGAGTGTAGCATAATTCATGGTGCATCAAGTATAGGTCTGCACAAGCGCCATGCAGACGCATTAAGTACAAGGTGTAGCCAGCAGGCACGGCACTACGCGCAAAGCTTGACTGTATCGCTTCCGCTGCGTGCTCGCCGACCCATTCTTGAGACGGTGGGTGGTTTGGGAGTTTTGAATGAAGTAAAGTGAGGACCGTAACGTAACTTTAGTGAATGTGGCAACCCGGCATAGAGCAAAACAAAGTTCTCCGTGAAAAAAATTACAGTTACAATAAAACTATACTGTTTTGCCATGTTGTGAAAACAACACTACAAATGGCAACTTTGCTTCATTAATGAAACAACGCAACTTAACCTGTTTGTGTTAAGTGATGCAACAACATCTTGAGCGAATTACTAATTTTCAAGTGGTGTGGGAACTGATGTGTGCAAGTACGCTGCGCACATCAAGGGGCGGAAAGGTCGACTCGTGCAGGTCTCAGTGACATGCTGACAGTTTAAGAGGAGCCCTCTTCCCAAGGCCACCAAGCAGCGTGCAGAGTTTCAGACATTTACAGTACAACTTGGCAATGGTGCAAGTTTAATAGAAGATTGTGGCATGACTTCTGATAATGTCCTGTAAGTTGTTTCAAAGGTTTCGTAGTATAATAACTGTATGAATTGCATGTTAATTCAGAACCTAAAACCAGAAGTCCCAGCAAGAGTAGAAAAATTTTGTTTGAATTAATATCTGGTGCCTACGCAAAAACCAATATTTATAAAAACTAAATGAAAATGTCACGTACAAAGATGGCAAATGGAAAAAGGTGACAGAGGTTAAATACTAGCATTCTCAGAACCGAAAATAAGTCACAATACAAAGACAAGAGACAATACAATGTATCAATTCAATGAGACCTACTTAAAGTGTTTAAATGATTATTTTAGTAAATGAAAAAAAAAAAAAAAAAAATCGGCCAAGAAAATATGTACTATAACTATAATTAAAGATACGACAACAAAATTGTCCCTAGGCTCAGAAATCTTCCTTTAAATATGTAGCAGAAGTGCTAGAATCTGATGTTTATTTTCTTATTAAATACATTTTAAACTATTTTTATCTTAATTCCCCAACTTAACACAAATTTCTCTGACATTTCCAGAAATGTAAAATTCCCTGACTTTCCCAGGTTTTGCCTGATGCTAGACATCATGAATATAATTTCCAAACACTCGATGCAAAAAGGGCTTATAAGAGTCAGCCACACTGGGCTCAGGTGATAATGTTTGCAATCCTGCCTTACACTTATAAGCATTACCAGCAGCGAATGTGTTAACTATATGAGAAACAGGTGATTTTTGTATTATTACTGAGATGATTTTTGCTAAGTTTTAAGTTAGCTGATGATGTCAAGTAGGCCTATACATTTTTTATGGAAATATGTAAAATCTATGTGTTCAGTTGTTCCTGTATTTTTTAGTAAATGTGTTATTTCAGGTGTTGCAGCAATTTTGTTGTGCGGAAGGCGATGTATTTTACACAAGCATTTTTTAAACAAAGAAATTAATACTATGTTTTTTACAAGTCTATCTTATAGTTTTTTTGATCTTTATTGTCCTACACATATGAAATTCTTTCAATTAGTGTGTTAAGAGTAAAATTTCAATTCGGAATGAACACAGAGGGACTGAAGAATACGGATTGAAATGTTAGTGTAAACACATCCGGACTGGACTGGAGTAGGAGAGGAGTGAGATAATCCAGTCCAGTTGTCGAGGTGGACTGGAGTGTAGAATCCGGATTGAAAAGTTTTCTTTAAACACTCATTGGACTGAAATGAAAACAAAGAAGACGTGGTCGCCATATTAACTCGTTAGTTTGGTTATGTAAGAGGTTAGAATCCTTCCGAGACTTATAAAATATGTGTTTTTTGGAAGCGAAAAATAAATGACTACGAAGGAATTGGAAATATTTGGATGGAGAAATACGTGGAATTTTTGTTTGATGTTATGTTGGAAAAATATATTTTACGTTTACTGGATGGAAAAAAGGATAGGAAAGAGAGATTTGGTTAGAGTATAAAAAGACTGCACAGGTTTACTAAAGTACTTCTAAACAATAACAATTTCAAATAATTTGTCTTCTAGTTCACGGCGTTGCTGAAAAATCTTTCTACAAAATTTTCAGGTCCAGATTCACTCCAACTTTGCGCCATACTTACATGTCAATCCTGATTGAAAATTTTACTTTAAAACACATTTTCAATCCCTGTTTGCTCCACGTTCACTCAGTGCTGACTCCAGTCTAGAATTTTACTCTCAATGTAGTAAATGAAAACTATGCACAAAACTGTGTTTTACATCACTTTCATAAAAGCCATAACAAGTCATAAAAGTTTGTATCTTAACCTAACCTAAACCAACTCTTTTTGCAAATAATACCCATTTTATATTTAATGATACAAATTTGGGGTTTCTAATAATAAAAAACTTCAAACAACGTTAGATTTTTTTTATTAATTGGTGCTAAGCTAATGAATTAGTTTTGAAAGGGCGTAAAACTGAATTCATGCCGTTATGTAAACTTAAAAGGGAAATGCCAGCAATTCTGCATGACTGCAACATTATTATAAAATAAGCAAATTATGTAAAATTACACCTTTTTGAATCAAAACTTTGAAAAATCTCCCCATGTATGACACGTTTAGTTATTTATTAAGCATGAAACGTATCACAAAAGTTTTACACTTGTGTTTATAAAAATAACTTTTTTTTTGGTTAAATTGAAATGTTATTCATATTTTATCTGTAAATTATAATGCTTCGTTTATAAACAATTTGAAATAAAAACAGTGAGTGAGCATGTGTGTTGGTAATGCCTACTAAGAAATATTTCTTATACCAAATATTGTTACACTGAGTGCGCACAAATTCGGTGCGTTGTCCTTTTGGTGTAGTTTTCCAGACTTAGTTAAGCTTAACTTGCACGAGGAGGAATATCCTGGAAGTAGAACTTTAACAGGGCATCAGAAAAGTGTGTGGTAACTGTGAATGGACTACAGAAAGTAAATTATTGTGAACTTGTTTTATGTTGATGTCAAAGCTCCAATTGAACGGTGTACATAGTGTTTACTGCAGTATCATTCCAATGGCAACATTCACTGTGTGCACACTGAACTGTGGTACAGAAAAGATGACTGTAAGACTTTATGGGGTGTGGCCAGATGGCTTAATGTGCGTCGTTCTATTGTTTTTCAGATGTACCAACAGTTTTCAGAATCCGAAACTGCATCTATAAAGACCAGGGCAAGGACGACCAAGAGCGACATCAGAAAAAGAGGACTGTTATTTGGGCATAACGGCAAGACGGTAGCACCGTAGTACTGCACATCAGCTGGCATCTGACCTCACAGCATCCACTTAAAACAGTTGTCTTGAGGCAAACATTGTCCAGACGAATTAGACAGAGAGGCCCTTACTGACCGAGACCTGCTGTATTTGTACCCCAATGCATGTTCAAAGATGAAGACATCTAGAGTGGAGCCAACAACATGTCCCCTGGACATTTGAACAGTGAGCAAATGTTCTCTTAATGGATGAGTCCAGATTCAATCTTCTGAGTGATTTTCGACTCGTTTGCATTGAGAGAGAACCTGGAACACAATTTTGGCGCTCAGACAACATGGAAAGAGACTAATATGGACGTGAATCAATAATGGTGTAAGGAAGTATTATGCTAACCACTCCAACACCTATCCACTATAACATACGGATAAACTGGCAAGATTTAACTGCTGTCACGTATCATGACGCGATCTTGGCACCCCATGCTGTGGACCCCGACTTTCTAAACAATGATAATGCTCGGCCTTACAGAGCGCAGCTAGTTGATGTATTCCTGGAAACTGAAGATATTGTGCACATGGATTGGCCTGCTCACTCTCCCAACTCAAATCCGATGACAGAACATATGCAGGATGCTCTAGGGAGACAAGCTGCTTCATGTCCAAATCCACCAATCACTCTCCAGGACGAACAGGCATTAATACCAAAAACTATGAATGACATTCGGAGTACGCCACGTCACTGTCAGGTCTATATGGCTGCTATATTGAGCAGACATAACTGGTTTTCTGGATGTGTGTATAAGTGACTAACTTTTGAAAAGCACAAAATGTGTTGAGTTTTCCTCATAGTTCATCACGAAATGATGTTACTGTGTTTACTTTGTATATGCTTTATAATTTACTACCATCCAATACCATCTTGGGGCAAAGTGATCTCAGGAATGGCGGAGGTCTGTTGCTTTAATTTTCGACACCAGTGTATGTCCCAGTGTGTCTAGGCTAATCACATAATTACAAGAACGAAAAATAAATTAAATTAATTGATCCTTTTGGCACTCAGATATACTTAAAGGCACCTAACCTTGGCAGCTATGCTAAGTGAACAATAAAAAATAAATAAAAATAAACATTGCAGTTATTCCTAACTCTCAGGTCAGAATGAGAATGTAATACTGCAAGTTTTCGTGAAAATATTTTGCACTGAAAAATGTTTTGTTTTACATAGTTAGAATGCCTTCAGAAAGTTTTATGCTAAAACGATAATTATTCAGAATAGGGGGTTTTCTGAAGGAAACGTCATAGACCCNGTGAAAATATTTTGCACTGAAAAATGTTTTGTTTTACATAGTTAGAATGCCTTCAGAAAGTTTTATGCTAAAACGATAATTATTCAGAATAGGGGGTTTTCTGAAGGAAACGTCATAGACCCACAAAAGTAACATAAATGGGTTCTACACAGCTTGCCTTTTTAATATTGAGGTGGGTGTAATGGTAAGATAAGTACAACGTACTAAATAAAATAGATAAAAGTAGGAGCAATTCGTCCGCTTTGTTTACGTCGGACGCCATGATGATGCGTGATGTATTGCTGTAGTAGCGTAAACAAATGTGCATCTCGCCGTCACCTTATTGGCTGTGGTTGTGTAGACGTCATCATGTTAGTTGCAGTTTAGATACGAGAGAGTGCGGTTCGTGGCGAGTGGTGTGTGTGTGTGCGTGTTGCGCACGTCTGAATCCGACTGTGCAAAGATTTGAGACTTAAAAATGGAGGGTGCAAAAACGAGTGCTTCTGTGCGTGATCGTCATCTATGTAGCGGGTGTTACTTGGACTTTTAGTAGATAATGGTGTTTTGACGAGTGAGGTAAGTGGAAGTCATGAAGGAATGTGGTTGAATTGGCCAAGGACAATGGAATTGTACCCGCCGCTTACCTAGGTGAGTTAATTCATATACTTCCGATGTATTTTACTGTTACTTTAAAACCCTAAAATCCTGATAGATTAACAAACTACAATCCTAGGTTGGATTAATACCCTACAATCCTAGGTTAGATTAAAACCCAACAATCCTAGGTTAGATTAAAACCCAACAATCCTAGGTTAGATTAAAACCTCACAATTCTAGGATACATTAAAACCCTGCAATCCCAGGTTACATTAAAAATGTAAAATAGTGATTCGCTCATCATGGGGTTAGGTTAAGTTAGGTGGGCACATATTACAAAATTGGGTGGACAAATGTTAAATTGAGGGGTTTTTGTATTTTTTGTGGGTGTATTTTTAGTGATTAAACCCCACAATTTCCTCCCCACTATCGTATTTGTGGTTTGTATTTGTAATACGTTAATGCTCCAAGTAAATTAGAGTTATGTGTAATTAATAGTGTGGAAATATACCACGTTCCATGATTTTTTCTTTTCATTACAGAAAAGCTGCTGTAATTATCCAGTTTAGCGGCTTTTCTGAACAAAACGTCCTAGACCAACAAAAGTAACATTAATGGGTTCTGCACAGCTTACCTTGTTCATATTTAAGAGGGGGTCATGTTAAAATAAGTAGAACATATTTAAACAAATTTAACAAAATTGTGAAATGTACGAGCAGTTTGGCCGGTGTGTTTACATCGGTCGCCATGTTTAATGGCTGCGCATCGCTGTTTCCCATGCTACCTACCGGCCGCGGATATTCAGGAGGGCGTAATGTTAAAATAAATGGAACGTATTACATAAAATAGTTAATAGTACGAGCGGTCCGCCGCTTTTTTGACGTCGGACGCCTTAATATTTGGTGATTTTCGGCATCGTGCCATCACCTTATCGGCTGTAGGTCGTTGACGTTATCGTAACGGTCTTTTATACGTCATCAACATCAAATTGCAGTTGCCGTTCAGATACGAAACAGTGCAGTTGTGTTGTTGCGGGAGTGACTTGTAACGTCCGAATCTGACAGATTTAAAAACTGTGAGTGCAATAACGAGTGCTTCTGTGCATAATATTCGGCTATGCGGCGGGTGTTACTTGTTTCATCGAATGAGGTAAGGTGTACAACAGTTGAATTGGCCGAGGACAGAGGAATTGTACTCGCCGCTACCTAGGTGAGTTAATT
>NQII01017708.1:0-12868 GCA_002778355.1 Clitarchus hookeri
ACTTTGAGATACGTACTACAGTCATTATCCTTTATTCAATGGTCGTTGCAGCGAGGTCATCATTTTGCCCTTACGGATTGGGGTGCACACGACACAGCCCCACTTTGCGACCGATTCAGTTTTATAGACGGCGTGCCTCAAATGAACTGATATCCACTCGCACACGAAGCACATAGCTATAAACGCTAACAAAATGACAACGAAATGCCGTTTTCTGTAATCATACCATATATCGTGAGTTTCCTTATTTGTAACACAATGTTGCTTGTCTGCTGCGAGTTAAATTCAANATACCATATATCGTGAGTTTCCTTATTTGTAACACAATGTTGCTTGTCTGCTGCGAGTTAAATTCAAAACGTCGAGGTAAGAAACACGCAAGAATTATATAACATTCTAAGAAAGTAGTGAACATTTTGGTAAATACTAGTCTAATTGTATCACTCATAAAATTGCTAAATAAATTGTTTTAAATATTAATTCTCTACCCATTGTAAAATAATAATAATAAAAATATTTCAATATGTTTTTAATAGGTAGATCCCCGAGTATTACGCAAAATGCTTTGGCAGCAAGTTATACTTCACATTCATTTATACACTCTAGACACTATCATGTGTAAATTGGCCGTTACAATGGTACGAAGACTTTGTGCTGAGTTGCTCATAACTCGGTCACACTACTGCTTCCTGCTTATTATTGGCTCACAGTCACACATGGCATCCCCGAAGAACTGTGGTCCAATCACAACAGTGCTACTAGAAATAAGTGCTTGAAGTCTACCCTGGCACCAAACAAAATCGCGAATCGGGCGTACTCATGGATCTATTTATAAGGACATCTAGGGCCACCAGATTTTTGTGAAAATATTTCCTGTCAAGTTGTATTTCAACACACTTACAGTCACATCCACTTTCGCGATTGGATGTTTCAACTGCTGCGCGTCTTAGGTGGCTGCCCTCGAATTACAGACGTTCAGTACCGGAGTAATCTAATTCTCATTGGTCCAGTCAACCACCACGCTGTCTTCGATGAAAGCAAGCGGCCAATAAGGGAATTAAATCTGCACGAGTGTAAGGAGATATTGAAATCTAGCTTTCGTGGAATTCTTTTCGTAAAAATCGGGCGGCCTTGAAGGACACCAGATTTGAACGAAAATGAGTTCCTGTAGATTCGTATTTCAAAACACTATAGATCAGATCCACGTTCGCGATTGGAGGGTTTTTACTGCTACGCCACTTACGTGGCTCGCCCAAGTCACACAAAAGTTCACAATAGAAAAACCCCAATTCTCATTGGCTAGTCAAATACCTGAATGTTGTTCTGACAAAAACATGCGGCCAATGACCAGATACCTGAAAAATTCGCGAGTTCAATGACCTGCTGACTAGACTCTACAATCTTATGTACAAATATGGCGATTTTAAATGCAGATTGGTTGTCGGCTGTCACAGTGGAAGGCGACGATTAGGCCTGCGTTCATCAGGAGGTGTCAAACACAGTGTGCACCAATGGCTAAAGTTATATAAACACACGTGTTTTGAATTCTAGCGTGTCTAAAAATATAGCCCCGAATTCTTCAGGTCTTTACCAATGACTAGAGGCAGCTGATTTTTGCGATAAGAGAACCACCCAAGTTAGATTTCAATATTCTACGTATACACCTGCAGCCTTACATTTATTATTGGTAGAGTGTATTAGCGAGAAAGTCTTCTTGTAATTTACTACGTCACTAAGAGTTATGTTACCAGAATACCAAACGTCTGTGATTCGCGGGCAGGCACTAAAAGAGCATAGCAGTCAAAACCATCCCATGGCAAACGTCGATATCAGCAAAAATATTTTGAAATGATTATATACGCGAATTCTTTACATCAGCTCTCAATACCCCGATCTAAGAGCTTCCCAAACCTCTCCAATCCAAAACCTTTTTACGCGAAAATCTAGTCACAGTCAATAATTAGAGACCTGCCAATTATTCTTTATGATCAGGGGTAGTAAAATTTCGCGAAAATATTTCAAGGAAAGTTCAATTTCAAAATACTATAGGGTCGTTTACCTATCTTGATTGGCTGAATTACTTTTTGAAGCACGTTAAAAGCATGTACACGAACCACGTAGGAACCATGCCCATTTCGCTGAATTCTGAGTGGCCCGTCCAATCATGAAAACTCCTTCTCAAGCAGACAGCAACCAATGGCAATATACAAACTGCTGTTGGGTGATTATAGCATTGAAGTCTACCGTGTACTCATATTATTCGTGAAAAAACCATTAGCTGTAGTTATAATTAGGGCCACCTGTTTTTCACGAAAATATTTCACGACTAGTTGTACTGCTAAACATGTTAGTTCAGAACCTGTTTCATGGTTGGATGATTTCATATATTACGCGTCTCAGGTGTCTGCTAGCCAATCGCCAACGTTCAGTGCCGGGGTAACTCAATTCTGATTGACCCAGTCGAGTAGAAAAAATCTTCTCACACTGATACGCGGCCAATGGCCAAAGGAAATTTTCATGTGTGCACGCACGCACTTCAAGTATAGCCTGCGTTTAGTTATTTTCACGAAAATCAGTAAATTTAGTATAAAAATGTGCTTCAAGCACGGGTGTAGTCCACTCATGGTTGATTCCAACTTTTCTGAAGCCCTGCTAAATTTCTACTTTCAGTCTAGTCCTCCCCCTTATGCAAATAAAGCTTAATTAAGACTAGAAAAATACACCAAAGCGGCAACATACCTAGAGATCTGAAGAATTCGCAGATTCATTTTGGGACAAGCTAGAATTCAAAACACTTGCGTTTATATAACTTTAGCTATTGGTCCACGCTGTGTTTGACACCTCCTGGAGAACTGTGTCCAATTGTCTCCTTCCACTGTGACAGCGGACAACCAATGTGCAGTTAATATCGACATATTTGTACATAAGACTGTGGAGTTTAGCCTGATGGTCATTGAACTCGCGAATTTTTCTGGTCTCTAAACGTACTATATTTGTGCACAATACGTTTAATAATATTTTGCGTAACATATTTGAGAAACAACCAGACACGCCATATATAGGCTGATTTTTCAAAGGTTTTAATCAAGTGTGAATATTTTGCGAATAGACCATACGTGCGCACTCCTTTTGTAACTGGACCATGTTTAATTTGAGACGCCCAAAGTGAAACTGCATCAATAAGCAAACACTTCAAATTGGCGTGAGTGAATCACACGCTGTACATTTCGAAGGGAAGTGGCTTCGCCGAGGAAAGCAGCCAACGAACAAATGACGCCGTTTCGGGTATACACATAACTATCAAGTTTAGCTTGATGCCAAAAAAAAAAAATAATAACACGAAATTTGCAGGTCCCTACAACCAATGGAAAATTGAATGTATGTATGCACGTAGTGTATCAAAGTCCTAGACTGTGTGGAACCTAGGCGAACCGGATTCAATTCCCGGCGTGGTCGCTCCAGGATTTTCGCACGTGGGAATCGTGCTGGACGATGCTACTGGTCGGCAGGTTTTCTCGGGGATCTCCCATTTCCCACGCCCTTTTCTTTCCAGCGCTGCCCCATACTCACCTCGCTCCACCCTCATCGGCTCTCAAGACTTCGATGTAAAGAGCTGCCTAAATCTCTTCACTCACTGCCAAGTTTTATCGGACTCAAGAGATGTCGCGACTGTGCACACGATAATAAAGATTATTTCAGTTGTATAATGACTGAACTTAAACTATGTCTGCACCCAGGACCACCTGTTCTTCGCAAAGAGATTTACGCGGTCAGTACAGACTTCAATATCGCATGTGCACAACTGCAGTCTTCATTTAGCTATTGGCCACTTGTCTTTGTGTGAAGAGAGTGTATTACATGAGTCAGCCAATCGGATTTAAGTTTTTCCAATACCGAACGCCCGTGATTCGCCAGCAGACTGATAAGACGCGTAACAATTCATATGATCCAATCACAAAAGTGGTTCTGATCTTAAGTGCGGTCGGACATAATTTATCCTGAAATCTTTTCGGGAACAACAGGTGCTACTATTTAATACCTCTCTGGCTTTGTATATTACGCTGTAGAGAAAACATGAAATATGAACTTTCGTCAAGAAATTATAACATAATTAGTGCAATGTCATTCATAAACTGTGAATAATGTAGATTCTCGCTATTTCACGGTCAGCAGATAACACGTAAATTAAGTTTAGCGGATACATATGAAGGCATTTATAAAATGTAAACGTTGTCGTGTGACGGTTTAGGGATAGTAGAGCGACGCTGGCCCACAACCACCCCCCCGCATAACCAGGGTAGATACTTAGTAGACATGTGTCACGAAGCAGGTGAACAGCCAGAACGGACCGCAGTTACACGTGTCTTGCTGCGCGTCCTGCTGCGTAGGCCTCCCTGCCACCCCCCTTCACCCCCTAGGCCTCTAGCCAGCCTGTGAGATCTGTGGAGCGCAGAGGTTTCACGGGATATCACCAAATAATCACGTGTATTTCGCCTGAATTCAAAATACACGCACCGCGGCAGAAACATCTGACGAGCTGGATATTGGTGCCGAGAACACCCCTCTCCCCCCTTAGCTAACCACTGGACTATGAAACGCACCGAAGAAATAGCTGACGAGAGTAAGCTAGGGGCGAGGCACTACCCCCCCGCCCCATCAAACCTTCAGGAACCAGGACACGTGTTTTGAAAGGCATTGTTCTGCGTTCTACCACCTCACCGCCCCCCCTCAAGGCACCATGTGCCGACAATTAAGGGGGGACACTGGCAAGCATAAAAACCCCTTTACGAGAGAAGTAGACATGTCAGTTCATTAGTACCGCACAGATAGGTCAGTCAGTCAATTATTACCGCCAGAGACGTTATTCGAGAGAGCAGTCAGTCGAAGATCGCCGAGCAGAGAGTTAGGTCAGGGGTTTGGACCCCTGGCCACGTCAGTAGCACATCAAAACAGTGAGACAGCAGCAACTGCGGCCTTGCCAAGGCCGCCCATCGCCGGAGCTCCCCCTCCAAGGCTGACATCATACCAGCAAGAGTTAAGTATACAATTACCGTCAAGAGAAGCCCCCCTCCATCACAAAGTCGTTAGCAGTCAATCCGAGTAACCAAATTATTACAGTACCACACCTCTCAAGTGCTGCTGTATGTTATTTGTGTTGAATTCGAGACAATATATTCGTCCTTCAAAATAAAACAGTAAAAGACTTCATTACTGCAAACCCCTTAACCTTCAGGCATCATATAGTCTGTGCCGCTAAGCATTAACAAAACACGCTACGTAATATTACTTTTTGGATGTGTTATTTGGCTTCCCAACTGTGGGGCGTACACAGCCTAGCGTCAACGTGCTTTAATAATTATTGAGTTATTTTGTGGAGAAGAAATCTATGACTCGTAAATGAAAAATTCAACATGGCCCATAAGACCAAACCTGAAATAAATGCATACACGAAATTACATATGATAATAATGTGAACTTTAGTCTACCTCATTGAAACAATTATTTCTTTTTAATAAATTAGTTTCTTGGTCATTGACATTATTTCTCTCTCAGAGACACTCCATTTTCGCGAAAATATTTCATTACGAAAAGTATTCGATAATACTTCAACTTACATCCACTTTTGTGACTTGACTTAATTATTTACGCAGAATGTACTCTGCACGAATCACAGACGTTCGTATCGGCGTAACTTGAATGTGCCTGACTCTTTCAAGTGAGGAAATGCCATCTGAAAAAGACACGTGGTTTGCACAAAAAAAAAAAACCTGCAGGTTTGAACATACGACATTGAAGTCCAACATATGCGGACATTTTTTAAATGAATAATGGAATATATTACTTGCAACGACATGTAATAGAAAAATTTCGCAAATCAAATTAAAAAAACATTACTTATATCAGACACATTATATTAGAAAATTTGCTGAACAAGTAGTACTGTGGTAGGCGATGTAAAATGGTCTGTTTAAGTGGGTCAGGCTCTCAGTATCAAACTGGCGGGCATAGAAATACACTGAAGAGCCAAAAAAACTGGCATAGGCGTGCATATGCAAATAACAGAAGTATGGACCCAATCAGAGTAACGCGATGCGGTCAGCAGCTAGATCAGTTACTGCTGCTACAATGGCAGGTTATCAAGCTTTAAGTGAGTTTGAACGTGGTGTTATAGTTGGCGCACGAAATATTGGAAATTGCATCTTCGAGGTAGCGATAACATTTAGATGTTCGCGTACGACCATTTCATGAGTGTACCGTGAATATCGGGAATCCGGTAAAATATCACATCTTCGACATCGCTGCGGCCGGAAAAAGATCGTGAAAGAACGGGACAAACGATGACTGACGAGAATCATTAAACGTAGATTGGATTTGTGGACTGTCCTGCAGGATTCATGGTGTGATTTGCCTCCTGTATACTTTCAGACATTAGTCGAGTCCATGCCACGTCGTCTTGCGGCACTTCTGTGTGCTCGGGGGGCCCTACACGATATTAGGCAGGTGTACCAGTTTTTTTGGCTCTTCAGTTTATTTTATTTTAGTTTGCTACATTATTGAAAATATGTAATCATTTCCAACTTAATTTTGTATCCTGTCAGTATACATTACAATTATTAAATGTGTCTAAACGAGACTCTTTCCTCCGCCATTTTGTAAGAAAGCATGAAAGGAATGAAATTGTTATGTCATATCTCAGGAAACAAGTGATGGTTTCCTACCAAATTTCGCAAACTTGAAGTACTGCGAAATTTGATGTAAAATATTAACTGATATGTTATAAGCACATCAGTCACTTTTTAAAAAATGGTGGTTATGTAGCCATTAAAATTAGTATGCTCTATCATCGAACCCATGAAATTAATTCCAACATAAATTGTATGCTAGCAGTATATATTATAACCATGAAATGTGGAAACGCAAAGGCTCTTTTGTCTGCCATTTTATAAGATCGCATCACATGATACATTGTTGTCATATCTCCGGATAAAACAAACAGATTCCCACAAAATTTGAAAAACAAGTAGCACTACGGCAGGCCATGTAAATTTATATGTTTTCAGTGTCAGACACTTATTTTCAAGATTGCGCCCATATAAAAATTTTAAGCTCATTATGTTATATCTACGAAACTACAAAACATATTTCAACTTAAGTTTGTAAGGTGGTAAGTAGAATGATCATGGGAATTTCAGGATAATGTATTTAAAGGGTGCACAGACGGCGTCTGGCGTCAGATCTCACAGCATTTCATGCTCTTTCATTCCGGTCAGCCAGCGGCCGTAATGTTTGCCATGTTGGATATCTTTGGCCTTGTAATATTGACCCGGTGATCTTATCCTTGAAACTTAAATTTTTTTTATTAACGAGACTGTTGGCTACTATCCATAATCTGCAAACATCTTAGAAATGTAAAGATATAATGTAAGAAGTAATTAGAAATATACAATTTATATAACAAGGAAATAAATTAATTTATGTATACATAGTAGTGTGAGTTAAATTTCTTATTCAGACCGTTCTGCTTCTTTGAAAACTTATTAATTCAATGGTTTATACAATCGATTGCGAGAGTCTGTTTTAGATCAAATTTATGCGGGCGTGTGAAGAAGAGTTATATATCGATTTGAAGTATTATGGCTTATCGTATGTCAAGTGGTGGGGTTACCCAGCGTGCTACAATTCCTGGGTCGCCAATGCAGACATCGAGATGTGGACACTGAAGATTCCAGTTATTATGCCGGTGTATATTCTTTAAGTTCGTTTTCTCATGTATATTACTGAATAAAACTAGTTTTTAAAAAATATTTTGTATTTTATTTTTTGTTTAAAGAATTGACTATAAAAATTACCTGCTTTCATGTAAAAAAAAATTTTTAATTAAAAATTCTTATGTTGAAAATAAAACAAAATTGAATATGACAATTTACGTTCTTTGTGGCTATGGACATCGTTACATTCGGTACAGGTCGATAGCAGGAGACAAAATCAATAAATTAGTGCCACGTAGGCATTGAAAAAAGAATCCCAAATGGAGGACACCAAAAGCTCTAACTAAACTTTTAAAACATAAAAAAATATGGCTGCCACCTGGTGGCTGAATCGGCAGTTTGCCTGGTGGATAAATAGATAATTAATACACTAGTGCCACCTAGGTGTTGAAAATGTAAACAAATGACCAACTAAAAAACCAATATGGCGTGTGGAGTGCATTAGATGGAATGGACGGTGAACAGGAGGATTCATTTGAGGGAGTTTAGGTGTTAATTTTAACACAATGTGATTGATTGGAGGGAGGTCAGTCTGCTGCTGGACGTGGTGCTGGGGGGACCTCCGTAAATCTTAGTTTAAAAAAATATTTGTTTTATAAATGGTTTAATTCATTTTATATGATTTTAAAAATAATTTTATAAAAATAGTTTTTTTTATAAATTTTTGGAATTTTTTGAAATTTTTAAGGTCAAGGTTACCAGTTCAAAGTCAAAGACCAAGGTCAAGGTAACCGAAATCTAACATGGCGGATAAAATAACCGTCGGCCGACCGGAATGACAGCATGGCATATTCGAAGGTCCGATGCCAGACACCATCCATGCCCTATTAAAAACACTTTTTCCCCAACTTCCCATAATCATTATATTATGGCAGTTTATATCATAACCATCAAATTATTCTATACAGACTTCATTCTCTGCCATTTTGTAAAATAGCCCCACATGAAAAAAAAGTTTTCATGTTATGTCTTGAGAAACAATCTACCGATTCCTACCTAAATTGGCGAAGAAGTNCCCACATGAAAAAAAAGTTTTCATGTTATGTCTTGAGAAACAATCTACCGATTCCTACCTAAATTGGCGAAGAAGTTGTACTGTGGTAGACCATATTAATTTATATTTTTTAAGTGTGCCAGACACGTATTTTCAGAGTGGGGGTTATAAAAACATTTTAACTTAGTGTACTATATCTACGAAAATTTGTAACCGATTATAGCTTAACTTTGTATACCGCAACTATGAATCACGATCATCGAATGTTCTAATACATAACATTTTAGTCCTCCATTATGAAGATCGTCACATCAAACAAATCGAGAGATTTTGCAATATCTCGAGGACCGGTCAACCGATTCCCACCAAAGTATAGATGGGAATAGTTCTACAGCAGTGTATGTAAACTAACATGTTTTAGATAAAGCAAGCTTTTTTTAATGGTGTTAATATACATAAATAAGGCTTTTATGTTATGTACATTAACCAGTAAACAAAATTCAAGCAAATATTGTACACTAACAGTATTCATTTAAGGCACAAATTAGTCATACACAGATCCTCTATTGCAGGAATTTTTGCCAAATAGTGCCAGTTGAGAAAATGTAACATCTTGCCGTATTTATGGAACAATTCAGATAATATCCACCAACTTTTTCACACCCGTATTGCTACAGAAAGTCATCTAAACTCACATGATTTAAGTTAGGTCAAATATCAATTTTCAAAATTGCTGTCATATAATTATTTTCATAAAATTGTCCTATATATTAAACAATTTAAACAAATTCAATNCAATTTTCAAAATTGCTGTCATATAATTATTTTCATAAAATTGTCCTATATATTAAACAATTTAAACAAATTCAATCAAACTCTGTATGTTGACAGTATTTATTAGAAGCATCATAATCATAATGTCTTTTTTAAGGGAATTTTGTAAGATAGCACCAAATGATAAAATAAAACATTTATGCCATATTTCAGGGACCAATCTGTCATTTTCCACCAAATTCTTCACACAAGTAGCGCTACGCTAGGCCATGCAAAGAACGTGTTTTAAGTGTTTCAGACACTTATTTTTAAAATGACGGCCATTATAATATTTCGTTTTAGAAAACCATATCATTCAAAAAATTAGACTGACTACATCTGAAGCTATTTCCCCGAACCCTACCTCCGTAATGCAGTTGATAGCACACTAGATTAAGGTACGAGATTTTCCGGGTTCGAGTCCCTGTTAGGTCATGATCAATCATCTCACTGTTGTTGCATATGTTTCTGATTTATTCTCTGATGATATTGCTGTTAACGAGACGTCAATGCCTACCCACCGTTTAAGCTTTTAAGACCTGCATTACAAACTATTTGCACCCATGTAGAGGAAAGTAAGCTTTTTAGTTGTAACAGTAATTTCTTGTTTTACCATCATAAGCTCACAAGATCTCGACGGTAAGAGCAGCCAAAATCTTTCCAATCCACTCTATGTTTGTCATTTTGCTTGCTTCGCAACGTCAATATTTTCATGAAACTGGCGCCTCTTCCATTTCTTTGCTGCTAGAGATGGTTAGCCAAAAATATTAGTGAGCCGTACCATAAGCGAAGTGGGATCTCTAGAGACTGAGATGAAAATGGTCATAAAGGAACAACTCGGAGAATGAAATAAGGACAAACGTTGGCCGCAAAAATTTGCAATAAATATTGGACAAAATAGGCCTATACGGAATGTCAGGTAATTCGCGGATACGGACTGCACTACACAAATCTGTGATAAAAACTAAGTAGAAAATACTATTTCGTTAAAATAGATAAGACCCTTCGTTTACGAGAAAAACGCCACGAAAGTTCCAGAAACCATTGTAGCAAACATGTGGTATTCCAATAAGATAAGGGTGACGTGATGTGGCACTGTTGTAACTAATGTGTCGGTCGTAAGGCATACAGTAAGGGAACGAGCCAAGCTCAGTTGTTCCAAAGAGGCCACGGAGTTCAAATGCACTAAGTATTAGGACATGGCAATGGCCATGGGTGCATTCGATGGCCAAGTTCCATGCATGCTGCATGCATCCAACATGCGAAAAAGTGCGTTGCTATGGGCAAAGGAAACTTCGACGATTTGCATTCTGATGATGTATGCTGTGCTTAACGTGAATTAAAGTAATTTTACCTTCTTTAATGTGGTATTTTTTTTAAATTAAGGGCCTTACGCAGTTTTACTAGAGAACATTTTCTATTGCATTTTGATCAAAGATTCGTGTGGTGCAGTCCATATCCGCGAATTACCTGACATTCTGTATGTATTTACGTACACATGTTAAAGTTACAGTGGTTACGCTTACTTATCTTTAAATATCACTGAATTTCGCAGTTTCATTCAGTGGCATGTTGTCGTTGCCCGGGTGTGTAAAGAACTGATAAGTCTAGACTGGCACCTGAGTAGTATATACAATAAGTATTTAGAGCAGCTTTTCATAAATTTAAAATTATTATCTAATGACTTAAATAAAAAAGTTTTATTTAAATAATTAAATTCAAAAATGTAGTAATTATAATCATTATAAAATAATTTAAATTGCAAAAAATACTTTAAATAGTTAATTTTAATAATATAATTTAATAATGTTAAAAAGATTAATTTTGACTATGAACTAAAATTTTTAACATTTACTGAGAAAATTCAGTTACCTCACTGCCTAAATTAAAAAATTAAGTTTGAAAATTAAAAATTTACATTTTAAAAATGAAAATAAAGTTTATAAATAAAACTAAAAATACATCAAAAAAATATTTTGAACTATAAAATAAAATTTATAAAATTAATAATTAAAAATAATTTTATTTTTAATTATTAAATAATGATTTAAAACATTACATTGTACGATTTTAATTATTTAATTTAAAATATTTATAATTTAAGTTCTTAGATATAAACTTTAGTTATATGAAAAGTGGTTGAAAATTGAATTTAAATGCTCCTTATATATACTACTCGTCTGGCGAACCCATGAACTTAGCGTGGCTCTACTTATCGTTAGGGCACATAGACGAAATGGCTTGGGTGTCCCTTTAATGTGTGTGTGCTCACTCTGTGATTGGCTGCGTAAGGCTGTCGGAACAAGCCGTGTGTCCGACTAGCAACTGCATGCTGCGAAAAGTGCCCTATTGGCTGGACTAATGGATGGTGAGTAGGTTGCCAGGCGCTGATTGGAGGAAGGCGATCAGACATTTTGCTGGCAATTGACGCCATTTTGCTGTCGTGTGCGGCTGGATTTGTTGGTATAAGTGGCTGTTTCATCTTTGTATTTTAACTTCCCTGTGGCCAGGGACACCTGCTTTTCTCGAAAAGATATACACTCAAAATCCGAAAGAATGATATAAATCAGTGAAAATTTTTTCACTGGAAGTCAGTTGATAAGCTACTTCTGGCCGGCGAATCAAGCTAATTAACTGGGAATAAGTGATTTACAGCAGTGACATTCTTGAAATTCAGTGGTAAATCACAAATAAATCAGTGAAATTCCCCAACTATATTAATTAGTTATCTCGCACTGATTATCAGTTGCTCAATTCTCAGTTTTCTCGGATTTCGCTCAATTCTCACTGATTTGAGTTTAGAGTGTACGCACAGGCTAGAATTAAATATCCTGCCGCTTTCCTTTGGCAACTGGCCGTTTGTCCTCGAGGGAAGATATTCCCTTAATTAAATGGACCAATCATGAATAGGTTACTCCGATAATGAACGACTGCGATTCGTGTACAGACATGTGAGACAGTAAAAAATTAACATCACCCAACCACGCAAATGGATATGTGCTAAAATTTTCTGAGATCAATTTTGTCACGAAATATTTTTTCGAATATTAGTTGTTCGCGGCTCTGTTTTTCCTTGTGACGGAATAAAGATTGGGAACAAAAAAGTTCTGCTTTTTGAGAACATTGTATTTAAATGTCCGAAAAAAACACTCTTCTCTAAGACTAGGTAAATATTCATTCTTTTCCACGCAAACAAATCCGAATACGAGCCATGCAGTTTTTTTTCATATATGTTTAACCCTTTCAGTCAAAAATAAATACATAATTTTAGGCGTTGCAGTAAAAAATCTTT
>NQII01017709.1:0-14809 GCA_002778355.1 Clitarchus hookeri
CATTACATTTCAAACCTATTGTCGTGACGTCAGTTTTTTCTCGTGGTAGTCAGTGACATTCAAGTGCGCTTATCATCTTGGACAGCGACAACGTCTGCGGTTCGGGTGAGATCGAGTCAAGACGTTGGGATTTTCAGCTGGGAGATCCCACAAGCAAAAATTACAGCCCTAGAAATACTCACGATGTGAAGGTGACTGCAACGAAGAAAACTTCTAATGGCAAGAATAACCACTAGAATGGTGGCACTGACAGAATTACAGCCTTCGAATCAGGGACTCCAAGTGATTTACAGCTCCTACGAGATGAAGTGAAAAGACGCCCATAGCAACAAGGCGACAGAATGCTAAAGTAGGAACGGGGGAACAGAATTGTATTTATAAAATCCATCATCAGTCAACAAATCCCACCAGGACTAAGGCAAGTGTGAAAATATCCGAACTGTAATCAACTTGGGATAAAACCTGTAATTTGGCAACACTAACGAATGGTCAAATTGCCACGGTCGTTCCACAGATGTCTGCTGTTCGTGTTTTGTAAACGTGCTATACAAACATCTTATTCAATTGTGCAGAAAATTTCTAAAAGGTAGTTTTGTACAAGACTGTTATTGATATATTGCTGTTCATTTCTTGACGTGGCGCGGTGCCGCAACGCATCAAATAGAACAAGGGTGCCACAGACAGAGACTGAATCAGCATGGGCCTTCGGCGTTGTGGGCCAGGAGCGTGTAGTTTTCGCTGCAGGAAATCCCTGTCGTACCAAAAAAGAATAGTTTTCATGTTTTTAAAAAAGTAAAAAAAATTTTTTTTGGCGAAGTCAAATAATCAATATGAATTAAATATAATAAGTAATTTTAAAACCAGTAAATAGTAAAAAATATTTTCAGGTAACTGATACACACTTTAAAAAACAGGGGAAAAAGAGGCATTCTGTCCGCCTGATATATATCTGAAAGGGTAGCAGAATCATATTTATAAACTAATTAACTATATGAAATTTTATCAATTTGTACGAATTAATATAGTCAGTAGACTCGTCTCCTAAATTCAAAAAACGCATTATTTTAAATTATTAAAAATTGTATCGTGTTCCTCTTATTTTTGTTATGTTCGGTAATTTTTCTAAAGTACTTAGTCAGAATTCGCCAATTTAATAACGGCAAATTGATGCCATTATCAACCTACAAGCACTTATCGTGCTTAATATGATGTAGGTCTTCTTCGCTTTACCACACCATGATAAGCAATATTAGAATATATTAATACATTTAAGCTACAACCCCTTCCTTCTTGTTCTTCTCGGCACTATTCTAAGTAACAAAATTGCCTCGTCAAAATTCATTAGCCTATTTTCCCACACAAAATCTCATTTCACAGCAGCAAGATCAAAATTCATTTTCTTGCCCCAAAGGCGCTAAAATTACGTAAAGACAATAAAAAAAAAAACAATATGAACTGCATAGCGCACACAACTGCTACTATGAAATTTTCTTTATTTAGGTAGAGAAAACCTTAATGCGGGTGTGTTTTATGACTGAGAAATTATGTTAATATTGATTTTTACACGTGTACAAAACAAGTTGAAGTCAATATGACAACTATGCCAAGAGTAGCTATGAAAGAAAAACAAACGCTGTGCGGTTTTATGCAGCGACCCAGATTATGGCAGGGGTGCGCGTGATTATGTAAAAATAAAACTTTTATCACACACATACACAGAGTATGCCCTTCACCGATATGCGTGAACTGCCTGTGGCGATTATTTTTGTGGATTTGAACTTTTCTTCTTTTGGTCTGGAAGCCAGAGAGATAACCACTTCATGAAGGCGTTAATACATCCGAGCTTGGTACTAAGCAGTGATGTAGCATCGTAAGACGTAGATATTCCTGACGTTATTGTGAAAAATAGTTGCCCTATAATTTTTTTTTCTTTTCCATCGTGCAAGCCGTGTGTAAACTTTTTGTGGCAAAGATGTGCAACGTTAGCCATAAACAGTCACCCCTCTGCCTCATTTTCCACGATTTCGTAGTTCACCACGCCTTTTCCGAACATTACGGAAGAGTGTGGCGGCCCCGGTACCCCCCGCCTACCCCCTTCAAAAACACACCGAAATAGTGGGTAATGTAGAAAAGGGGCAAACTGCTCACATTCTTCGCTTTTGAAAACCTCGCGCGTTACGATAGCCTAATGGCTGGATATATTGACGGTGAAAACATCTTTCCCCACTCGATTTGGCACCAGGGATCGACAAAGGTATCTCACTTACTTCCTCCGTGAGAGAGAGTTTTGAAAGCACGTGTCAATGTGTAAAGCAATATAGATAGATAGTCGTAACAGAATATTAATTTTTATTCCCTTGTGTTTTCGGCATGTTCAAGAAATAATGCAGTAATGGTAGCCAGTTGAACAACTGGAACTCTTATTATTCTTGTTCGAGTGCACTCAAAATATTAAATAAATAAATATTTAATTAAATTATTAAAAATATTAAAGCATTTTAACTATTTTGCTTATAGTTATTTTAGAAGAAAAGATTATTTTTACCGTCATTGTCACCCTAATAGTGTTTAATCCGTCTGGGCCAGTAGCTGTAAAGTTATGAGAAACAGAACAGTTTCTAGAGTTCGTCTTCAGGATGAGTATAAAATAATACCCCAAATTTGAAGGTCTATAATATCAAAACCAAACAACCTACAACCTTGATTGACCAATCAAATGAACTGTGGAACTGTGAAGTTTGTTTACCATACATTCATAAATGTTCAATGTGACCACCATGAGCGACCCGAACGACATCTACTCGATAATCAAACTCGTTCCACGCTCTTATCAGCATGTCCGGTGTTACGGTTACTATGGCGTTCGTAACTCTCGGTTTGAGGTGATGAGGGGGTGGCGAGCTAGCATTCGACACGTCAATGTGAAGGGGACGGACGGTCTGATGTTTCCTTTATGGTGCGCCACCCCATTGGTACCTCGCTGTTCGCGGATACCTAAACGAGACGTTGCTGCAACGCTGGATTGGTCGAGGAGCAGCTGGTGACCAGGATCTTCATCCCCTAAGAAGCCCGGATCTTACTCTGTGCAATTTTTCTATTGGGGAACATAAAGGATCAAGTGTTTCGTCCACCACTGCCGACTAACATTGACGACCTCAAGACGAGAATTATGGATGTCATCCAAATTGTAACACCGGACATGCTGACAACAGCGTGGAACGAGTTTGATTATCGCGTAGATGTCGTTCGGGTCACTCATGGTGGTCACATTGAACATTTATGAATGTATGGTAAACAAACTTCACAGTTCCACAGTTCATTTGATTGGTCAATCAAGGTTGTAGGTTGTTTGGTTTTGATATTATAGACCTTCAAATTTGGGGTATTCTTTTATACTCAACCTATATGAGAAGTACGATGTCTTAGTATTAACAGTTTATTCGCCACCGTGAAGTAGTACGTGTAGCAAATAAAAAAATATATATAAAAATTACACTCATTAAATTTTTATTGCAAAACTCGTATAATGAAGACAATTTTACGACGAATGATATTCGCTGAAAGACGTGCATTCGACGCCAAAACTTCACTTAACACATTATCTAAATATCACTCGCACTCGTACAAAATATCGAGGCACGAGATTTGCGACTGTGTGACCACGTCCCAAAAAAAATTAAAAAATAATTATCTTTCCACAATACTCTTTTCCGTTATTGTAATCTAGACTTTGACTGGTAAGAAAAATTCGAAAATAAACGTAAGACAAATTTATAAACACTGCACAACTTCACAATAGCATAAACGATGTAATTAAATGAACTGAAGAGAAAAACGATTATATTCTTAAAAACTAAAATATTGCGAGTATATGGCAGAAAACCAGGATGGAAATGATTAAATTTAGATATACTGTGGCTGAGGTGTTTCATTTCGATAAAATTAAGTTGGGATAGGTAAGCAGTAATACTGCTGGACGCAAGCAAATTAAACATTTTTGTAATACTTCCCTCCGTCTCCTACTTAAAAGTATACCAGCGAGTACAGAGTTGTCAAATATTTTTATCCTTGAAATTTAATGGCAATGGTAAGTTCATGTTTTTATAATGATTTGACTGAACTGTGTCCATTCCCGACCACGAGACTAAAGTATCAAGTACGTTATATACGAGTTCTTGACATTTGTGAAAAATTTAAATGACTAACCGTAAACATTGGGACAGTATGAAATTTAGACATGAACCAGTTGGCTTTTATAAAAGAGATTTTCAAATTTTCCCGAGGCAGGATCCCCCGGGCACTTATTCTACTAATTACGACGAGTGCCTGCACTATCGAACATTCTAAAAACAGCGCTCCGCCACTAGTACTAAGAACGCACGGAGCATATGGTACATGTGTAACATTCGACCTTACTGGTCGACCAGGGTGTGCGAGGCAGTAGTAGGCGGCACTTATGGAATCATTTCCAGCGATGTTCTCCGCGCGTGCAGTAGACTCGCTCTACGGCGGAGAAAGGGGCCACGTATTCTACAACCCAATTTACGCTCGTTAATAAGACGAGATGGGACAAGGGGGTAAAGAAAAACACAGGAGGATGGAAGAGAAGGAAGGGGTGAACAGGGAAGAAGAGGTGGTGCTCATTTGCATGAGAAGTTCTGTGGAACGTGCTCCCCTTCCCCCCGATCTTCTGTTTCCATGAGCCCTGGGATGCTGGGTGTGCAGTAAAGGCCCGCCTACGAAAGGCAAAGCAATATCGCACTGTGTATCTTTAAGGAATGAACTCTAGAAGAGCAAAGGCCAAATACATAAATGGTAAATGTTATTTACACGGTAAAACTCATTGAATAAATGGAGGACTGCATTTGTGTACTGCCATTGTCGGGGTTCACTGTATTATATCGGGATGATATTCGTTGTGAAATAATTTAAATAACATGACATTTTCTACATAATTTAGTGGGAAGTTCATCATGATCATCATGAGCCCACGCATTCTCCTTACTGCTCGACGATAAGCAAAGCTCTAAACAATGTTGGAAATGTTCGATGACGTATAGTTGCATGACTGGTCACTTCTGAACAGGCGGTCTCGGCAAAATAATAGCTGCTGGTAGGAGATCATTTAGATAAAGTAAGGCCGTATCCTGCCTAGGCAAAGGTTCTTTTTGTGAAGGTCATAAGTAACCGAAGAATGAAAATGGGCACTCAACTTCCTCCCCGTACTGGTGCGAAGAAAAATGTATAACTTTACCATCAATTAACGCCTTATTACTTAAGAGATACAGGAAATATACTAACATTATATAGTTTCAACTTAAAATTAATTTAGTAAATTCCACAACAGAAAGAAAAATAAAAATCTGACGATTTTCGTGGAAAATGGGCAAACAAACTGTTCAGTTTCGTGGGTCGTGTACCAAGATCTCGAATAATATCGTGCACCGAGTATAAAACGGGGGCCGTCAAATAAGTGGAGAAAAATATACATATCTCACCTTTTGCAGTTCACATATGTCTACTAGGAAGACAAACATTTATATCTTACTAGCGAACCGGCCCGGCATCGCCCGGTAACAATTCAGTTTTTACAGTAATACTTTGAAAGAAAAAAATGGTTACTGTGGGTCATCCTTAAAATATAAAAATATGATATCGCAGACTTTTCTGTATAGACCTTTTTGAGAGCTACAATTCTGTAGTACATTAATTTATGTATCTCTTATGGTTTAGTCAGCGCAAGCAATGTAAGCGCCCTAAAAGCAGTTTTTTTACGACTTGATTACAAACAGTTCGACATTTCTCTACTATCCTTACATTAAATATAAATGAATTATACACCAAAACCTTCCTCAAGAAATTCTCTAAATGATGTTGAAAACCTCGTCAAAATCCATCAAGTAGTTTAGAAGTACTAAGCGAATACACAGACAGACGCGGATAAGCGACTTTGTTTTATACTATTTAGAAATATATTTTTCATGCAAAGTGCATTTTATTTTAAAGAATGTAAAAATATACATTTCCCTTAAATTTTGTCCACTGCGGAAAAATTTCCTTATCACGGTGGATATATGAAAAAGAAATAATAGTCCCAGCGGTAACTCAGATCCATATTATGCCACAGAGTTAAAAATGGGTGCATGCACTCGACTTGCTCTGCCACTTTGGTGCGACACGGAAAGGTAAAGCGGAAACGACGTGCGTGTTCCTTGCAGGCTCCCGCTGGAGTTTCGGGCGGAATCTCCTCGGGTTGAACACGGCAGGCAGTGGTCTGCTGCAATGATAAATGTGATGCTTCACTCCGTCTGTGCCGCTCTCACAATCCTCCTTGGCAACGGCTCCCCGCAACTAATAGTTTCGGCTCCGGTAATTGGATATCTGGAACTGGAAACCGGCACGGCTTAGTGCGGCTGGGAAACGCGAGTTTAATAAGGCGCTGGGAAATTACTCGGATTAAGAGCGTGAAATGTGTTGAACGTAATACTCTTGGGAGAGATGCCGAAAACTTTCCTAGTCGCAAAGAAAGTGTGTCGAGGATAGAATTAGACGCTCTTCTCTAGCGCTGATTTTGCTCTGAATAAACTCTGTATGAATGCAATATCTGGTGTTCCGCGAATGCACCATCGAGCCGAGGTTTCTTTGTTTACGGAAGCGGAGGGCACAAACTGCTTTAGGGAAGTGTAACGTCCTGGAAGCATGCCAAGCAATCAGAATCGGAGAGAGTGGAGTAGAGGGAGTAGGCCTAGTATGCGCTTCATAAAGTTTTATATTCCCCATTGAAGCTGATAGGCAGCGCTTGTTTTCCACCTACTGGATCAATAAATTGGAATTAGCTCTACACTTGCCTAAAAGACGTCTAATCAAGAATTCATACAGATTTCTTTACTATAATCCCAAATATAAGAACTAACCACGTCTATCATTTTAACCACTAACCCAGCAAAAATGGTCGTAAATAATTACAATTTTGATCGAAATTGGTCAAATAGTTCGGTAAATATAGCATTCAAAGCAAAAATGTTTTGTTCTCGCCATTGTGAAAATAAATGCCTGCTATAGTAAAACTATGAATATGTATGACGTTCTACCATAGTATTACTTATATGCTAAATAATATATTAAACAAGAGCTTAATTATTCAGGTGGCTCTATCTTCAAAATGGTAAACGAAAGAAGCTGTCATCAGCGTATACAATGCTCGCAGCATGTAAACTCAGTGTATCAAGTTTGGCTGCAATATGTCTAATGGTTCTGTAGAGATGGCGTTCTAACATAACAAATTTTTAATGGCTGTCACATAAAATAAGTGACTGATGTACCTACTAAAATCACACACTCGTATGCTAAAATAGGTCACTAAAGCATTTCTTGCATGCCAGTTTGGCGGGAATAGACTGAGCGGGTCTCAATATGTGAAATGAGAGTTTTTTTTACAGGTGGCGGGCGCTACCTTCCAAAATGTCGAGTCTATGAAACCAGGATTTAATGAATTTTATATTGACAATATTGTCTGTCAACACACCAGTTCTGATTCGAATCGACAAACCGTTTTTGAATATGATATAGCATCAAAACATTTTAAATTGTCGCCATTTGAAAATGCATTCGTAATGGGCAAAAAGTTAAGACAGGTGTACTTATCAAATACTGTAACATACCGAATTTGTCGAAAATAGGCGCAACGACTCAAACGTTTGTACCCACACATTCACACATATACACAGGTAGGAAGACTAGAAAGAGAATACACAGCTACGAAGCAACGAAAACCACATGTCACGATTCTATAAAGGAGAAGAGTGATTCATAGTTAGTCCTTTCACGGAACATTCGGCGTGAAACGTTCGCCGTATAACGAACTGCGTTCTAGTCAAATAATTTTCATTTAATGCATGAGCGAGACGAAATAGCGTAGGCGAGTAAATTTAGCTTTCGTTTTTGGGAACTCCAGTTTCTTCCATTCCAAATTTGGAATGTTCAAATTTCTTCTACAGAAATGTTCCCACTTGTGTTAAACTTCAATGCTGTTTATCGTTTATCTTAAAAGTGTGGTGAAATTCGAACAGTATGTCAAAGGAAATGGTTACCCTTCTGCGGCGGATGTGAATGTTGTAGTGCGCAAAATAAATCATTATCAATTACTGCGGAAAGTACATAAACATAGAATATGCAAAAAAAAAAACTATTTTAGCTAAATAAAACTAATTCGCACTGGGTTTGCGGACAGGAGGACTTCAATTAAAAATAGTATATTTAAGCATGCAGTTAGAATAACTGATCGTGTTATGCAATGACAAAATTCATATTCGTAATGTAAAAAAAGTATAAGGTAATGCTGATTTTGGAAAGTTTTTTTTTGTTTCAATTTCCTTGGTGTGGTGTATTATTTCAGACAACACAGTTTTATGCCTGCATTAATGGATCAAAAAACTATTTTTTTTCTGTGGCAATTTATGAACTAGCTGGATGTACAGCACTGCGTAATTTAAGTTTTTATAACAAAATATACAACAGGCAAAAAAAGCACTATTTGCAGCTATAAAAAGTTGATCGCTGTAATTACTTACATTCTTCATAAAAAGTTAGTTTTAGTTTCACTTTCTGCGTATTTTTATCACTGACATTTTTCACATTTTTAAATTTGGCAAAATAATGCTAACTCTGATTTAAAACAAAACACATGCACAATTAAGCACATTTAGTCAAGTTTNTTTAAATTTGGCAAAATAATGCTAACTCTGATTTAAAACAAAACACATGCACAATTAAGCACATTTAGTCAAGTTTTAACCAAAAATTAAGCAACCAAACTAGTTTTACAATCAACAATGTTATTGCCTTAAAAGTAAGCCTAAACAAAATAACAATTCCAAGCAAAAATTTATATTGAGATTAATAAGTTACGTNGTTATTGCCTTAAAAGTAAGCCTAAACAAAATAACAATTCCAAGCAAAAATTTATATTGAGATTAATAAGTTACGTAAAGTACTCTACCCGTCCTGTAAAATTAACTTTTCACACTTAGGGCAGTGGTTCTCACGTTCAGAACGTGGCGCCTATGTCCCCCTCATGGCGCCTGTCTACTTAGCATGTTAACTTGTTACAGCGAGTTTGAAATACGCATATTAAAATGTTTCTAAAATTCACAATTTTTTCTTTTACGAAAAGAGTACATGGTTCGTATAAATGCAATCTTCGTGACATAATGTAGACGGTAAAATTTATTTGGCGCCATTTAACATGGCAAAAAATGCATTTCTTGACTGATGTTAGTACATGGAAGATACTTTTCTATCGCATGCAAAATTTGTAAAGGAAACGGCATTTAACTTGGCAACAGACTTTCTAGCAATCAAATAGCAGGGTCTTAGCTAAAATTAAAATGGTTATACACTGCACGTCGGAAAAATCACACGCAGAGTTTAGCGCCTTACGCATAAGGGCACTTTTGAATTTGAAAGGCGGGCCAGTATCGCCCTTAGCTCCTCCTGGCTTTTATTGCTTTCAACACGCAAAACCGCTGCAGATACAGTAGGTGGGCCACTTAACAGACCTAACCCCGGTAAAAGCATCCATGAGAATCGACTGAGTGAAATTCTTAAAAACAATAACTAAACTGTCGAACAGAAATATGAATTATACCGTACCGTTCTGAGTCCATACAATTATCACCCGTGTAATACCACGATGTCACACTTCGCAAGAACTTACATCCGAGTTAGGGTTTCACATCACATCCTAGTACGTGAGCCAAAACGCTCTCACTGGAGTGCGTGCCATTTCCAGAGATACCTAGTTTGTATCTCACCTGTAAATGCTTCGCAGCAGTAGAAAGTTCTAGACTCCCATTAAGCCAAGCAACTTCAGTTTCTCGTAGCGCTCTCTCGGACGTTGTTCTCTTTGCATAGAGGGTTTTGCGTCGGTGTTGCTGCTAGACCGCGGTACTGGACGGCGGGCATATTGAAGATTTCGGCAAGAAGCGACGAGTCCTAGTTTTCTGTCGCGTACGACTGTCACCTTCTTCAATACAGCTTTTTCAGTCAGCCAGCATAATCTATGTTTTACTTTTGAGCCGGACGAAGACTTAATTCTGTGAATTTTTTATTGCCATGGAGCTTAAACAGGAAAAAAAGGAAAAAGGCTTCACTCATATTAAGCTTAAGTCTATTTACCTTAATTCAATCTCGGAGATCCCTGGGATACCTTAACGCACTCAGACCCAGTGTACAGAATTGTGTACGTTACGCACGTGTAGGTAATTTTTGGTTCGTACTATACACTGCAATGATCAATGATCTTATCTGTGAATAAATGATTCGCAAAACGTCTTACTGGTCTAGGCCATTATTGATTCATATAACTGTAGCGGAACGTATAACCTACAGCTCACTGGCTGCGACAAACACAAGTGTTGTGTCGAGTTAAGTACAGCACGTATCATAAAATGTTCTGTTTGCATCGCCCACTCGTTAATTGATTTGTAAATCGCGCACAAACTCAATAACTTGGACTGCTTTAAAGGCGTCATACAATTAACGGGGGTTGCCAAGGCACTGACTTTTCTTAAGACTCTCGAATATTAATATATCGTTTTCAAAAATTAATTCATCGTTTTTTTTTTCTTTTTGTTATTACCTGCATTATATTCCTGCTCCCGCAGGTCGTTCACTAGCGCATGTGTGGTGACATACGCATGTTCTCGACCGACAAGTCAACTTTATGCAGCCATTAACGTTAGTGACTTGTTGCCCATAGTTATTCACGAAGTGATAAACGTGCTTTACGGACGATACTGCGTTCACGCGTAACGCTTTTAAGAGGTCGTACCTACCGACACGGATAGTAACCACCGACAGTCAGGCATCCGGGGTCTGGGTAGCTGTCAGAAATGATCAAAGAGAGAGACAATTTGCATCACACCCAACGCTTAGTAGATACAATAGCATTATATTACTGCCGCAGGTTTTACGGTCTTTGTGCAAACAAGTAAACGGTTTCTATGCCTTTTTGTACTATATATACCGCCGTAGTGTAGTTAACACAAAGCTTGTCGCTACTGGATACACTTAGGTTACGTTCGGAGTTTAATAAGACAACCTCTCTGCCCACACTGAATACANAAGCTTGTCGCTACTGGATACACTTAGGTTACGTTCGGAGTTTAATAAGACAACCTCTCTGCCCACACTGAATACCGAGTAGGACAAGAACGACAGTGGGAAAACAGCATAAACAAAAATACAGGATTCGACGTGTGTGTTATATCCCCGATTTATAAATTGAATTGTTATGATGCATCTTTAGTAGCTATATGGAGGACATAACGATCGCTGTTATAAAGAAACATTACACACAAAAAGACGTACAAAACGGCGGAAGGATGGAGATGTGGTTAACCTTAAGTGAAGGGACTTTATTCATTCGGAGAGGGTGTGGATGAGAAAGCAACGATATAACACTGTTGTAGTTGCCACCCCACATTTATGCTAGCATAAGGCTTTCAGTAAATATAAAATTGTGAGAGTTGCTTGCCTAATGGCACTAAGTTTGTCCACGCTACATTACTGGGATGTTAAATCAAGAGGTGGGGAAAAAATTTCGATTTTATAGTTTTAATACGATTTTCAGAAAACTAAATAATATTAGTTTATAAACAATGGGCGACATATAAGTAACTTGCAGGCTTAATATATTTAGAGAATTATATGCATATCTGAAGCAAAAATAAGAGCCAGGCACTCTTGTAAAACCCGTTTTACAGTTTGCGTAAGTAAAAATATAACACATGCGATAAATGTTCTTATTACACTTGCTTTTAAAAGATGTACAATAGCTGTGCTTAGTACGGCAGGATAAAATATTTTAAACAAATGCGTCTAAACATAGAATTTTTTTAAACACAAATTTACATTATGGCATTCTTCAACTTTCTACTTTAAAAGAAAATCAATTAACAAATACATAACATGTTAAGTGTATGAAAATACACCCCAACCCCAAGCGAGTAAAGACCTCTGATACTATGACATTAGGCACTTATTTAACAGCTGAACGCGAACTTTACATGTCCTCAAGTTTGGATCACGTACTGCCAGCAGAAATGCTAAAATAGCATGATTCAAACAGTGACACGTTTGCTTACGTGTTGTTTGTCCTCAAAACCATACATTTTGCATAGCGCAACTTTAATATAATCCTATAGTTGCATTAGAACTTAATCGAAGAATGCTTACTAAAATTTAATTTCAATGCATGTTTTAAGGTAACCATCCGTACGTGCTAACCACGTATCAAAGTAATGTGGTTTTTCACAGTTCTATGGGTAAAATAAAATATTGGGACTAAAAAAAAACACGTAACTGCGCAGCTGACAAACGTTCTATACTCGATATTACTTCTACGCTTGTAAATATGTAGGAGCCTTTAGTGCATGAGGGTACATCACTTCTTGACTCATTCTAATACACGCCGTCCAAGGATAGGAGCAGCCAGAGAAAAACTCCGGTCAAAGGTAAAGTCAGTTTCCCACAAGCAAAAATACTTGGTTAGAATGAAACCCTGTTCGTAGTGGTGAGTGGCGCCGTCTACCTAAGCCCTCAAACAGCGCGCAGATGTACAGTCGTACAGTTTTTTTTTAAACTGCTCAATATTTTTGAGCGGTGTCTGTTTACGAATAGCATTTACGAAATCTCGCGCACGGAAGGTAGTTCCCTTTTTTATTTCAGTTTCCAAGGTGTAATTCTTTTCAAAGTGAAAAAGGGCTAAAACGGTTATTTTACAATGATTTTATAATCATGAAAAGTTTGGAACAGGCTACTTTACCTTACGTACATGAAGAAAATATTTGTCTTTATTTGACACGATAAACTACTAGTGAACAGAATCTCAAGAGTAAGAGTCGAAAAGAGAATGAGTGTACGCTAGCTCAGTGCCTTGCACAGGGGCAATGATCCAGGTGATGCGGGTACCCAGGTCGGCCTTAGCGCTACAACCAGAGGAAGATTTATATTTTTGCTACTAGAGGACTAGATGGAATCTCCCCCCCCCTTCTCCTGTTACCTACTACTCTTTCACAATTACCGCAGACGTCCACAGCGTCAGTGATCGCAGCCTCCCCCCACTGTGTAAACTACAGACTAAACTCTAGACATAAATGTCATGTATGGTCCATTCACGGTTACTTCCATCTTTCTGACGCCCTGCTAGAGTTCAACTTCCAGGATATTCTTCCGCCTCGTGCAAACGAACCATGACCGAGTCTAGAAAATTACACCAAAGGGATAGTGCACCGCATTCATGCGCACTGCGTGTAATAATGTGTTGCATAATAACTAATTCTTACTAGGCATTACCAACCAACCTATTTTCTCCCTGTTTCTATTCATATTAATTATACGTGAAATACAATAATTTTATGTAGAATATATGTAAAAGCTAAAGTTAATAAAAAATAAAGCATTCGTATTTTAAAACGCTTGTTATACATGCCATGTTTAGGAAACAATCATGCACGTCATAAATGATGTGGTTTTTCAAAGGTTTGATTNTCATGCACGTCATAAATGATGTGGTTTTTCAAAGGTTTGATTCAAAAAGTGTGGAGCAACCGCGAATAGACTATATTAACCACTGTGTTAAGGCATTTATTGTATAAAAGTGCGTGTAACCAATCGATACCATTTACATGATATAAAAAAACATGTAGTTTTACTAGAAACTGCGCATCGAGTACTGGCTTTTGCTTCAATAATGTAAATAGTGGCCAGCGCTCCACCCTAGCTAATATTAACTTACAATTTAAAATAAATAAATAAATACATAAAAATACACACAACTTATTGTTGCGGTGTTTGGAAAAAAATTTTGCATCAGGTTAAAATTTTACACTTTTGAATTTGAAAGGCGGGCCAGTATCGCCCTTAGCTCCTCCTGGCTTTTATTGCTTTCAACACGCAAAACAGCTGCAGATACAGTAGGTGGGCCACTTAACAGACCTAACCCCGGTAAAAGCCTCCATGAGAATCGACTGAGTGAAATTCTTAAAACCAATAACTGAACTGTCGAACAGAAACATGAATTATACCGTACTTCAATTTTCTCTCCGTTCTGAGTCCATACAATTATCACCCGTGTAATACCACGATGTCACACTTCGCAAGAGCTTACATCCGCGTTAGGGTTTCACATCACATCCTAGTACGTGAGCCAAAACGCTCTGACTGGAGTGCGTGCCATTTCCAGAGATACCTAGTTTGTATCTCACCTGTAAATGCTTCGCAGCAGTAGAAAGTTCCAGACTCCCATTTACCCAAGCAACTTCAGTTTCTCGTAGCGCTCTCTCGGACGTTGTTCTCTTTACATAGGGGTTTTGCTGCTCGACCGCGGTACTGGACGGCGGGCATATTGAAGATTTCGGCAAGAGAGAAGCGACGAGTCCTAGTTTTCTGTCACGTACGACTGTCCCCTTCTTCAATACAGCTTTTTCAGTCGGCCAGCATAATCTATGTTTAATTTTGAGCCGGACGAAGACTTAATTCTGTGAATTTTTTATTGCCATGGAACTTAAATAGGAAAAAAAGGTAAAAGGCTTCACTCATATTAACTTTAAGTCTGTTTACCTTAATTCAATCTCGGAGATCCCTGGGATACCTTAACCTACTCAGACCCAGTGTACACTATTGTGTACATTACGCACGTGTAGGTAATTTTTGGTTCGTACTATACACTGCGATGATCAATGATCTTATCTGTGAATAAATGATTCGCAAAACGTCTTACTGGTCTAGGCCATTATTGATTCATATA
>NQII01017710.1:0-14314 GCA_002778355.1 Clitarchus hookeri
AAAAGCCCTGTAATATTCAAAATTACTATTTTAATAAGAAAACAGGTGGGAGTTTGCTACTCCCGCCTTTCAACCACCTCCCCCTAAGGCAGGGGAGGTTGGAGAACAATACAAACCTGTGCACTGGGGTAACCTAGTGGAGAATTGCGACCGAGGCGGGAAACCGCTGTAAGCACAGTTTGGTTATGCGTGGCGGAGGGCGGAGGGGCTTACATTTCCTAACCCTCTGCCAAAAATAAGTGAAAACCCGGTTGGGTGGTCTAGGGCCCTTACAAGGGTCTGTTCTACCCCCGCTCTGAGCTTTGGCTGTGATGAACAACTGGCGGCTCGTTAATATGTTACGTCTCTGAATAAAATACCATTTCTATGCTACGTTCGAGAGCTCGGTTATGGGTGTGACGTGTTTTGAAAAGTCAACTTCATACGTGTTGCATACACAAATATAGTAAATCCACGTATACTAAATTCTTTTCAAACAGTTTGAAACGAAGCTATTCACGGGCTTTTGAAAAATCACCTCATGTATTTGGTTGTGTCGTGTATCATAATTTATCATTAATTTATTTGCTAAATTGAACTATTACCTATATTTTAAATGTAAATAATGCAAATAGGCGTGTTATTAAGAAATACGCCCAAGAATGTGGTTCATAGCCCTTAATTTTTTTTTTTTTTTTCATGAAAGTAGATCTTTAGCAAGGCTTCGGAATGGACTTTAATGTCGGAACAGGCACGTAATAACCACAGACAAAGACTGGGCAAGATTTAAGCATGATGCAACACAAGATACGTGTTAAATAATAAATAATTATGTGCTGTTAACATGCAAAATTTGGCTGGAAAATTCCCGCGTTGTGAATTCCGTTAAAGTTTTGACGTATCCACAATGCTGTCAGATATATTTAAAAAATAAATAACGTTTCATCATTTTACGTGAACGGCTCAGACATTTTCATCGCGTAGACAATGAACCTCATGTATTGACTCCAGTGTAGGGTTGCCAAGCCCAAATTTCAAAAACTAGAATTTGAAGTTAGAAAAACCAGGACAATTCAGTTTAAAAACAGGACACAGTAATAGATAAGTAATAGTTAAATTAATATGTACTGAAAATAGGTTAAAAAAAAATTCAAGTAATAATAATCATATTTTTTTATAAAAGTATTCGAATAAAATTATACAAGTTGAAAATGAGTTATTAAAATATAAAACAAACACTTTAGTTTTGTAACAAATTCTTTAAACTTAGGTTAGTATCTAATAAATTCTAATATTACAAACTTATTTATTTTTATTATACTTTTCAACTCCACCAATTTCCCTCAGTATCTGCGGTTGAGTTAACAAATAATCATAAAATTGGTCACACTTCATATCTATGTTATAGATAGTTTTGATGATTGCAGCTACTGTTGTTGGCAGTAATCGATTTCTTTCTGTTGACCACTGTGAATTTATGAGAGAAAAGACTCTCTCAACATTAGCGTTATTTCCGTAGTTCTGCATACTATTCCTCGGAAATGCATTACTTAAAATATATTAGCCACAAGGAGTTTAAGCTGTCGTCTTTTTGAGTAGGATTAAAATTTTTGCTGAAATTTTTCAAATTAACCCACTTGTCAAATAATTATTCGTCGTTAATTTCAATGCCGTGATCTTTTAAAGAGAGCAAAGATTTTTTATGTTGCTCCAATCTAGCAAATCACAGACCCTGTTAAATCAATCCAGTCGAAAACGTTTAGGTCCTGAAATGGTTCAATCCACATTTTTAAATAGTCATTCATTTCATTATAAAAATCTATTATTTTAGTTGAAAATTCTTCCGTGTTCTTTCCGTCGTCATACAACTTCTTTGAAATTGTTCTTACTCTTAGAGGACAAAAATTGTTTGTTATCCTCTCCTCTAGTAATAAAATAACTCTACCCAAAATTTTCCTGATTTCAACAACACTGTTTTCTTTTCTTTCCACTATTTCAATATTTGCGTGAATTATCGCCATTACTGAATGAACGAGGTACAGGTAACCCTCGGCAAACTCATTGTTAGAAAACTGCATAATGTACTGTGGAGGTTTATCTAAACTAATGAAATATTCTTTTAACGGCTCATGGTATTTCAAAAAATTTTCAATTGCCGGAAAAAGGCTTAACCAGCGTGTCTTGGAGTGAGACTGAAGTTGAGTATACTCCATGCCAATATCATTGCAAAACTGTCGCAGTTTTTCTGTTCAAACAGTGTATGTAGAAAAATTATTATAATTTTTTACAATTATTAATTACACTTTTATGGGCGGAATGTCACATCCGTGATGAACAGCATTATTGAGTACATAAGCAGGACAACCAATACCTATAGTGTATTTGCCTAATTATTCCTTCAGTTTACAAAACACATTGTTTGTTCCAGCTCTTTCTCTACCACCAAAGTTTGTATTGCAATTATCTCCTGAGAATGTTACACATTTTTCTGTTATATTATATTTTTGGAGCTGATTATTTACTAAACTCACCAAATTTTCAGCAGTTTCATCGGAGACTGTTTCAATGTCTAATATCTTGGAACTTATGCCTTCGCCACGATAATCGAAATACTGAACCAATGCAGGAATTAATTTAGTTGCCCCATGATCGCTGGCGTCACAACATATACTAACACACGATATTCTTTTCAAGTCATCTGTAATCTTCATTGAAGAATGAGGGCTTAAAAAGCCAGTCACAATTGCAGTTGCAATTGCAAACTGTCAATTGCAACTGCAATTGTGCAGTTTTGTGAATCTCTAAACATAATTTTATTCAACTGCAACGTACAGTCTAAAGAATTAAAAGACATATGGTGACGAATCGTGTGGTAAGCTGCAGCCCCTTCAGCAGCGACAGTCTTCTCATTTGTTGACGATTTCTTTATAAATGTGTCTAAGGCTTTAGAAGTCCCTGCCTGGGATTGTAATCTCTTCTTATGCTTTGCTGTTTTCTGATGCTCCTCAATATCTATCGCACCTCTGCTGGGTATAGATATACTGGATTCACAAATAAAACAATACGCTTCAGAGTCAGACTAGCCGCGTTTGAACGAGGGAAAACTTTTTTCTAAAACTTCGTTGAAAGTGCATTTTCGTTTTGGCATTTTGAGGAAACGACAAACTTATAAATACAATTATACAGCTGAAACAAAAGAAATGCCAGTAAAAAGCGAGCTCATAAATTAAAATTTAATGACATTTACAAGTATCTTTCTATTCTAATCTGTATTCTCGGAATAAATAATACTAATAATACAATACAATAGTAAAGACTATGATACAATCAAAAATAAGTTTAAATACTTACGTATTTTTTCTTTAAAATAAATATTTTAAATACGTTATATTCGTGTAGCACTTATTCTCTTACAAGTTGATAACTGAATAGCAAGCTGGCTAGCTCTGTATGCCTAGGTGTATGCAAGGTTTCAAAGAGAAAGCACTACGCGACAATAGTAGAGAGAAAGATACATCACAGAGCGTTACGTCTTTGTTTTAAAACAGTGCGGGCAGCGCGAACACTCGAGCTGTGAGGCCGCCCGTAACATAAGGACTGCAAAAGTGGCGCGCGAATTTTAAAATACATGACCATATAAGGGCGCTTTAAAGCCCAGGACACAGCTTAAAAACTATCCAGGACACACCAGGACACTCCAAAAGCCAGGATATGTTATAGGAAAACAAGACGGTTGGAAACCCTAGTCCAGTGTATGAATTTAATTAATTTTTTCAAATAAGTTTTATGTCTGAGTAGTTAGAATTGGTTGTTTTGAACACAGGTTCGTGACAGGGAGCCGGGAGCCACAACCGCAGAAACCTCATGATCTTGCATTCCACCACCGTTTTTCCCGTTTTTCCCTCGAAATATCACGTTTTACCCTCGAAATTTCCCCAATTCCCCTAAAAATGTCCCTAATTTTCCAAAAAATTTTCAAAAATATGATTTTTATAAATTAATTTTAATGACTCCACAATGTGGCTAAATGACTCATTTTTGGGCAATGAGGAGCTGAGGAGCTGAAGAGCTGAGGGGTCTTCCCAAATACGATATAAACTACAAATGGTCATTAAAAACCTATGCGAACTTATAAACATAGTTGATCATAATTCCCGAACTGTTTAAGATGTACTCCTCAAATTCATAACATAGGCATCGATGCAGACAAAGAATATTAACAAATGATCATTTAAGCTCCATGCGAACTTATAAGAATAGTTGGCAGTAATTTCCGAACCGTTTAAGATGTAGACGTCAAATTCATATCATAGGCATCGATGCAGACAAGTAAAATTAACAAATAGCCATTTAAGCCCTATGCGAAATTATAAGCATAGTTGGTCGTAATTCCCGAACCGCCTTAAGATGTAGTCGTCAAATTCATAACATAGGCGTCACTGCCGACAAGGAAAATTAACAAATGGTCATTTAAGCCCTATGCGAACTTATAATCATAGTTGATCATAATTCCCGGGCCATTTAAGGTGCAACCAGCACATACATAACATAGGCAAGAGGGTGTTCTCCGAGTCTTCCCTAACGTCCCGACTGGCCCATACATCACACTCTTGCAGAGGGTGTTCTCCAAGTCTTCGCAAATCCCTGCCACATCACCCGACTGGCCCCTACATCATACTCTTGCAGGGGAGTCCTCCGGGTCTTCCCAAATCCCTAACATGTCACCCAACTGGTCCTTACATCATGGGTTATCTTAGAGTCTTCCCAAATACAATTTCCATTTAGTTCATTCCTACTAGATCATATACTTCATGCTCTCGCATTTCAAGGGAGAGATTGTCTCAGACATCACACGCTAGCATTCTAAGCAAGGAGGATAATCTCAGCGTCTTCCCCAGTCGCTGTGACGTGAGGCTTAACATAAAGGACGTCGCCATGGCACTTGATGTAACATAAAGAAAGTTGCCGAACACTTCAAAGGCACACGCACCCTAAAGGGTGATGCCAAACACTGCGACGAAGCACGCGGCTTTACAGAAAACACACTACCGTACACTTCAACGATGCATGCATTTTAATATAAAGGGTGACACCGAACACTTCAACGACTCACGCACCCTAACATAAAGGATGACGCCGAACACTGCGACGAAGCGCATGTGGCATAACATAAAGGGCGCTACCGTACACTCCAATGACACATGCATTTGAATATAAAAGGGCGGCGCCGAACACTTCAATGTTTCATGCCACCTAACATACAGAGTGACGGCAAATACTGTGACGAAGAGTATGTTACACCAAAGGGTAATCTCTGCACAGCTCTTCCAGTAAAATACGTTTTAGATATGATATACCCTCTCGGCATCAGTACGCAAAATTCATGTATGCGCTTACATACACACACATACAGCAGACCCATCAACACATGCAAACAAAGATTGGCCGAGTAAATTACACCAAAGGAGAAAAAATACATATTCATTACTAGATATGGTTCTAAGTTTCGATACACAGCACACCCTCGACAATGGGTAAATTATCACAGTATCATATAAGCCCTATAAGCATAGGTGCTCGTAATTTCCGAACTGTTTAACATACAGATGGCAAATTCGTTATATATATATGTGTGTGTGTGTGTGTGTATAAATATTGTTCCTAACAATACAAACCATCGTGNGTGTGTGTGTGTGTGTGTATAAATATTGTTCCTAACAATACAAACCATCGTGGAGTTATTTATATCCTATACAGATAAAAATTATTACAGATTTATTTACTCCCTACAAGCACAGGTGCGCATGAGTTACATATCGTTTTGTGTAAGATACGTTTGGCAACTCCACAACATCACTCCCGTCATCTCGAAAGATATCTTCCCAAATTAGAAAAACATTTAAGTCCTTCCTACGAAATATACATCACGCTCTTGCAGGCCAATCCGGGAGAGTTATCTCAGGGTCGTCCCAAACATATGCACGTGGGTTATCTCAGAGTCTTCCCAACCTTACACAATCATAAAGTATTAAAGGCAATGCAAACTACTATGAAAACAATGGCAGAAACAATCACATCACTACTGTAAAATATCATTTGCATATGCCTACAATGCGAAGAGACATATAAAGCATAAATGTAAGCTACCACCGTAATAAAGAGAGAACTCCACCGCGCATAAAGGGACCTAAGAGTTTATGTGAGGCTCTCACAGGTCTAACATAAAGGGCATTGTCGCTCACAACGATAAAGAAGCTCAACATATCCCGAAAGCGTCCCGACACTAACAAAGGTGACATAAAGGTCACTGCTGTTGCATCTGTATGAATATATATATATATATGTATATATATTTGTATAGGATAAGATGACTGGCTCAGTTGCTATTCAGACTTCGAAAAGCGAACAGAGCTGTGTTTTTCTACGATGGGAAATACTCGAGAAAGTTATTTATGTCGTCACTGTAAGAAGACCTTTTCTAAAAGTTGCAATGCTCGTCGACACAAAACTGGCTGCCAAAAAAATATGAAATATTTTATCATGTAAAAAATGCAAATCATATTTTCGAAGACTCACTAGCTTAAAAAGGCATAGCGCAACATGTAAAGCTCTCCTTCCCACACAGGTCAATCAGTATTTCCTTAGAATAGAGCAAATTTTTGATGGGAAGATATCTGCAAAAGAAAAATTCGAACCATCAACATCGTTAAAGTCATCATACTGTACTATGAAAACAATGGCTGGAACAGTCACATCTCCTAGACATCCATGCCACTATTGTAACAGTACATATGCCTGCAATGCAAAGACACATATAAATCATAAATGCAAGATGAATCCATATCGCACAGGCTATCGATGTCATACATGCCAATGCCAATGCCAATGCATTGTCAACATTACAAAATTGTGACGATCAGATATCTGCTGTACAAAGTATTGATACGCCTTCATCACCAACTCCTGACCTTCATGTGAACAATGAACACAATCCTACACCAACATATAGGAAACATTGTCGCAAATGCGGTAAGCTCTTCAGTAAAAGCAGCAATGCATGTCGACATGAGAGATGTAAAACGGCATGTAGCGGTGGAGAGACGTTAGCTGAACATATGTTCACAGAATAAATAAAAAAAAACTTAAATCCCACTGATGAAATAAGAAGATAGGCACATATATATGTGTGAAATTGATGAAATAGTCTTAGTTGTTATTCGAATTTCAAAAAGTGAACATGTCTCGAGCGAAGTTGGAAAATATGTCAGAAAGTCATTCGTGCTGTTTCTGCAAGAGGCCATTTACTAAGAGCCGTAATACTCGTCGTCATGAATTTGCTTGTTCTATAAACATGAAGCAAAATAGCTTAACATGTGAACAGTGTAAGTCTCAATTTAGGCGTCGCTATAACTTAAAAAGACATCTTGCATCATGTGAGGGACTCTCTCCTGTGTCAGCTAAGAGACGTAGTGTATTGCCTACATCTGAAAAAACATGTGAAGGGCAGACACATGCTGCATTGGATACCGGTGCGCTGTCACCATCATTGTCAACATCAGACCTGGACATGAACAGTTTACCACAGGCATCAATTTATTCATGTCACTACTGCAGCAAGACCTTTAGCAAAAGTAGAAGTGCTCACCAACATGAGAAATCTGGAAAATGTTTGAAGAAGACGCAATGGGCTTACTATACTACTTATTGCTATAAGTGTGGACGTGAATTCAAAAGTTATGAAGTTACAGATGTTCCAGACAGCATGCGACTCGAAATGCACGACCATCAGGTAAAATTATGCAGTGAGTTGTATTACAACCATGACAAAACATGCACATATAAAGCACCTACACCTGCACCTGCTGTAAACTTACCAAATGAGAATGGATTCATACTGAAAGAATCTGCATTCCGAGGTCTTATGAAGACGTATGGTGCATCTTGTTCATAATACATGGTGGACGATATTTATACATATCTTACGAATATGAAACAGAATATTGTAGATCAACTTACATGCGAGATGGAAAAAGAAGGTGCGTTAAAATATAATATATGGTTGGACTGTAAATATACCCAACGAGAACCACACGAAGATGAATATAGCGAGAGAGCCTTCAAGACCTAGAATGTACCTCTGTATAACACACGCAAAATTGAAGATAGCGTTGAAGCTAGTATACAGAAAATTTGTCACGAGGAAGAAGAATATATGGAAAAGGGTTCCGGTAGGACATTATATAAGATACATCAGCTACAGTTGAGAACAAATTTACTTAGGCCACATGATAAATAGATATATGTAGATTGAGGACATGCAATCGAGAATGTCCTGTACGACAACCTGCAGAAACCTTCACTGAGTGAGAAGAGGGAATTACGAGTGTTGTAGGCATTTACTATGAAGAGTGTGAGCTATACAGATCGCGAGAAGATGTGAACAACAAACATACGCTGCTATCATGTAAGGTGATAAACGAAGTTGCTACAACTATCCAGAACATCGAGAACGCAAGTGTGACCTCCAAGTCTGCTGATGACGATGTGAAATATGTACCGATTGGACATTATATATAATTTATCAGCTATAGTTGAGAACAGATTTTACTTCAGCCACTTGCCTATTTCCCTCTAATCCACTACAGAGAAAATTACAACCTAACTTCGTATTCGACCTACAGAATGAGGGTATAAATTAGTGTAACAGCACAGGATAATGCGCGAAATGCGAATGCTGCATGCCGCTACCATCGCAGGTCTCAGTGTTGGTGAGCAGATGTTAGTTTTCTGCGANTTTGGTGAGCAGATGTCAGTTTTCTGCGATGGAACTGCATTCAATTCCGCCATAGTCAGGCTTGACACTTGCATAAATGTTTCATAATGGAGTCATCGTGACGATCAGCTCTAGGCGGCAACTAAATGAGTGCACCGATTTTTCTCATCTTACGTACTGCGGATGCCGATCAGGTTTGCAACCATATTAAAAATTAAATTCTCTTATATTTCGGGTGACTTCATGTCTAGTCGAACCTCATCGACTCATGGTCGAAATACGAGGAACACCATTTGAGCAGCATCTGTGCGTTCTTCTACGCACATGTCCAGTTAGGTTCTGACCTGTCGCAGACATGTCACTGCTGGTCTTCTTAAATTTTCGCCAACTTGCGCAGCGAAGGACAGCCATACTTGAACTGCACATCGATTATTTCCAATTCGTTTTTGCATAAGTCGTACAGCCATTTTTTTCTGCTCGGGCCCTGTCACGTAAACCGGTCCTTGTGGATACTGCAACAAAAAGTAGGGTAGCACATTTCCCACTTGGTGGTACAGAATCTTTCCTTTATCACACTCCAATCCGTGGTAGTTCTTGGTCAGCCAGTCGTTCGTCTTCTTGCTTTTCTCATCCAAGAATTTCCACCAATAAAGGGGGTTGAAGGAACTCGTCCGGATTTTGTCATCGTCGTCGTAGGACACTGCGATCTCCTTGAGCACATAGCCTCTCTGGCTCTGCAAGTCTTGCAGATTACAGTACATCATGATACAAACTGAGGTGAGAAGCAGTAATCATCTTGTTTATATATACTTAGCTCACCATGTTCACCAGCCCCGAAAATAAGTCGTAGCTCGCTACTCCGTCGTGCAAAATCAAACAGTATGCAGCAGTGTTCACAAGTATGTTTTTCTTCGAAATAATTTCTATACGACAATCCATCACGTCGTTTTGAACTCGCTCGTTTTGTTTCTATGTTTCAAACACCAGCAATGGTGCCATTTCACGGAATCTTTCTGGGCTCAGGATGGGATAGGACTCGCGCCCGTAGTAGGAGGCAGAGTTGAGAGATAATACGGCAAAGTAAATCATTGGTAGAAGGATGTGTTCAAATCCATGTACGGATAGCTTTCGCTATGCAAAAATATTTTTATGTTCTGAACATTGCAGTAGTCGAAGGTCGATTTGTCTGCCGAGATGTTATGTTGCTTGTTCGTTTGAAATGCCAATATGATGTAGCATGGTTTTTCCTTATTTGAAGAAGACTTCACGACCCAGTGGTTTTGCGTGACAGATGACAGGACCGGGCAAGTAACCAAACTCCAACTTCTGAACGTTATGTGAATGATTTTTTCTTTCTTGGCGTAGTTTAGTAGCTTCATACATTCGCAGGTGCTCGGAGTCTAATGGGGAACTAATCACTCCATGTTGGTCAGGGTTACAGCGATGGACTGTGGGTTTTCTCTGGCTCCCAACACTGCATCGAGATGCGAGGTGAATAGCATTTTCATCAGTTCTTGCTTGGCTCCTATTATTATCTTCCTATAATCTTCGGCGAAACCCAGTAACATCGATAATGGCGTGCTCACCTCGAACTTGCCTTCTGCAAAGATGGGAACTTTGTAGCCATCTTCCATTCCACAGTCTGCCATTTTTACCATGTCGGCATTGTAAGGCATGAACAAGAGGTAGTTTTTTTATGGTGGTGGCTATGCCTACATCCCACATTTCGTCAATAGTAACACCGTTCATTTCGTACATTACTTGCTCGAAAAGTTGGAATATACCTTTGCGAACTAACACGGTGGAGGTGGGGTGGGTCCCATCCTCTTTAGTGAGCATACCTTGGATGCGCAGGAATGATTACGAAGGCAGGGTGTAAATAGCTTGCTGCTGTAACGGGATTCGAAACTCACGCCCGAGGGCATAGGGGGTGGTCAGATATGCCTGGTAGCAATGCAGCTGAAACTTGTCGATTCTGTCATCGAATTCTGCCAACTGGGTGACGTAAAATACGTTGTAATCTTCTATGCCTGTTCACTTTAAACCCTAGGCTACATAGAAACTGCTCGTTAGCTCATTTAAGCATGCTGGTGTCTCGAGCACTACTGGTTCCAGGTTTGGGGATCTGCTCGACTTTATGCATGGTACACGTGGCAAAACTCAATCCCATCATTTCAAGTGTAGATGCGAAGTGATTTCTTCATTACTGAAATCTATCTGTGTATCACTCTGATCAACGATTGACACGACCACTTCGTGTACGCTCTTCGCGATTAAGGGAACGTAAATGATGCTTTTCGCAAATTCGACCAGTTTATAACCTAGGGGGGCCATCGGCAAATACTCGTGCAGCGTAGTGCTAGTTTTACAGTTGCCATAGCAGCCAGTCGCCAAATTACAGGTTATGTGTTTCACATTCACCGGAAATATTTTCACCACTCGCGAGGATTCGTACGTTTTACCAGCTTCGTAGATTCGTGTCTCGAACCACAGTATTGGCCCGATGGTTTCCAGTTCGGTGAAATCGATACCAGCACTGCAAAATATTTCTGTCTTCAGCATGTTTGGGTTACCATGTAGTTCGAAAGTCATGTCCGATGGCACAGATTTCTTGATGGAATTGGCGATATCCTTTAGTTCGTATGCGCCGATGGTATTGCTGATTTTATTCACATCTCCTGCCACGACGTATCAGAATGCGTAATCCACATTTTCTTATATGTTAGATATTGAGTTGTATGTTTGAAAATCCGCAAGTGTGACAACCCACTCACCTTCCAGTTCCAAGGGCGGGTAATACATAGCCCTCAGCTCGGATGTATTGCCACTTAGAATGATGGACAAGGGCATACTGACTGGATAATATAGGTGCGAACACATATTATGTAAAAAAGTTAAAGAACAATTATTCGCCTAGAATTTATTTGCATTCCACTGCAACAGAAAGCGAAGACACAAGTGTCCACTGTCCCATGAGTTCGGCATTTGCTCCATATCGTAGTTGTAAGTCAGTTTGTAATTTTTAAGGTACTGCCGCAGTTCGGGTGGTGGATATAAATTACAGAAATTGTCATAGTAAACCGCACATTTGCCATGTTTTACGTACATTACTCAGTATGCACCAGGCCCAGCTGTGGTGTCCAGGTTGATTACATCACATTCGTCATGTTTGGTTTTTTTACCCATGGCGATGACACCCAGTTTATGGTTGTAGCGATGGCTTTCCTTCAATTGTTTACATCTGTTCGAGTCTCATTTCATCGCGCTAACGATATTCGTTACGGCCCCGGCGATACCACCCAGAGCACCAATTTTAGGTATCAAGGCAGGAAGGAATAATCCCATCTTTTTCTTCCCTCTTCTCTTGGAACTTCATCTCACTTTCTTTGCCCCCGTGCCCATCTTCACCTTGGCTTTCATCACGTTGGAAACAAACACCCCACACCGGTATTTTTTTCACCAAATGTAGTGTCCGGTGCGCGATGTATTTCGTCCGTCCTATGCGGGAGTACCTTGTCTGCCAGGTGCCTGGCTTACAGATCCTTGTGCTGGAAATAGGCGATATCATGCCACTTGCATGCCTCGTCCAGTATATTGATGCCCGTATCGGCACATGTCAGCCTTTTAGCTAGCTTGGTTCCTGGCCCGCAGAACCTGTATCTGGGAATGTGCAGCTCGAAAAGTAGATTGTTGATCAGCATATCGATTATCCCTCTTCCAGATTTCTATTTCTTCTACAAGTCATCCCACACTACTGCACAATCAACCAAAATAACCTTTATAAGTTTTCTGTTCAGTTTCATAGAGATAATAAAGCAAGATGTTAGTCTTCCTGTCCGCGTCACCAAGGAAGATGTCGAAATCTCACACTATACACATCATGGCACACTGTTGCCCAATACAATGAGAGGACTAATTTGTGGACCATCGGGTTGTGGCAAGACGTGTGTGCTTCAAAGTCTTTTGGAGGAACCGAATCGACTTAGGTTCGAGAATGTGTACCTGTACTCCAAATCGCTCCAGCGACCGAAATACCAGCTTCTCGCACGTCCATTGCAGGCTGGGGACGGCCTATACTATTTCTCTTGTAGCTATAACGAAGCCGTCGTGTCACCGAGCGAAGCATTGGCCAACTCCGTGTTTATTTTCAATGATATGGCATGTGAGAAACAGACTTGTATTCAAGAGTACTTTAGCATGGGGTGGCACGCGAATGTGGGTTGTGTTTACTTGGGCCAAACTTATTGGCGCATTCCAAAGCAGGTACTACACATTTATGTGAATTTCCTCATGTTGTTTCATGGATGATACGACCACTTAGATATAGATATTGTGTTTGCAGAATTTAAGGATATATGTTCTTTGTGCTGGAACAAGAAGTATGGCATATTGGTGATCGATAAGGATTCACCAGTACATAAGCGAAAGTACAGGCATGGCTTCCATCAGAATATAGTAAGATGCCGACCATGAGTCACAATACAATTTCCAAGTTCGGACATGGTCTACGCTCTGATAATAATGATGGAAATGAGCTAATGGAAGTTCGTCTCACCGCTGTTCGCAGAGGCCTGTCACTTCTTGGGCAAAATATCTAGAGCATGAAAAAATAAGTGGTGGAAGATTTAGTGACCAATGTGTCGAATGCGCAGGAATGGGAAGAATGAAGACTCTTCAAAATATGTTAATTTCCCTACTGGCTGCCAAAACCGATGTTGCGAGGCATAGCAAGAAGGTGCTGGATGCGTGCATGGACCAACTGGAAAGGGTCGTAATTCACTTTCCTCAACTCGAGAATGAATATGTATATATTATACCTGTGTGGTTGTGTGTTTATTCCATTCTATGAATGATGGCGGACCGAAGGGAACTGATGACTGAGCTGCAGCGGGTCATCGAAGCTGTTCGCGTGAAATATCTACTCGCGAAAAGTTACAGACTGGCTCTCGAGAATCGAAGCGAAGAGGCGTACAAGCTGATAATCAACTTTCTCGACGAACTTGGTCCACAATGCGAAGAGGAAGCTTTGCCTCGGCCGAAAATCAAACACGAAATCAAGGTGGAAGGAATGACCCTGATTCATAAACGCAAAAGAAGTTCAGAATTTCCCGAATTGGAAGGGGGCATCACAAGCGATGAAGGCGATTTTCCCCTGATCGATTCGCTGCTTACGCGAAGATTGAAAAAACGAATGCGAGAGCATGGACCCGAGGTGCGTACTCTGGTCTGGCACTACGTTNGCTGCTTACGCGAAGATTGAAAAAACGAATGCGAGAGCATGGACCCGAGGTGCGTACTCTGGTCTGGCACTACGTTGCTTACCTAATCCAATCGAAACAGCGACAAGACGTACGGTTTGTGACTCCACAATGAAAAAAGTGAGGTTGTTTTCCTGGACATGTGATGCAGATCAGCAAGTGTGAAGTGAAATTTACGCATGGTCTGTGCGAACTTTTGTTTCGTAGGAATCCTGGAAACTGCATATACGAATCCTGTAAACTGCATAGCATCGGATTTGCGCAAGTACCATCGCCCGTTGCAGTCAAGTCGTGCTCATTGCGC
>NQII01017711.1:4773-16486 GCA_002778355.1 Clitarchus hookeri
ACATATCTCATAATGAAACCCTCAAACAAACTTGCAACCATCCTTTAGCAAACAAAAAGCCGATACTCTCAAACAATAAGCAGTCTCCTATGCATGCATGCATGCCTATTTTGAGTCTTGTGCACTGTTTGATAGAAAAATATAATGGTAGCTAGGTGTCAGCCGCGTAGTAAAGTCAAAGTTTTTGGGCCATCAGTATGGTAGGCTTTATGAATTCAATAAATCCTATACGATACATATCTTAATATTTTTGGGAATTAAATATCAAAATGTTAATTTCGTACCTTTTTGCATTTCATCAGTAATAAGTATCATTTAGTGTGATGTGTTTACTTGTTTTCAGAAACATAAATAGTCTCATTCAAGCAAAAATAGTTTTCAGTCATATAAGAGTTAACAAAACTCTTGAACATTCGACCACTTTGTTTAGGCTTTCTGAAAAGAAGAATAATATCTTATAGTGTACATATATAGTAAAAAATACAATATTTTTCAAAACAATTGTGTTTGTAAAACTTTTTAAATCTTCAAATTGTTGGAATTGTCAACGTCGAAGTCCCTACGAAATAGAGGCCACAGAAAACCAATCCGTTCTTCTTTGCGCTGGAATGACAGAACACGAGCTACACTACACTACCTGCGGGTTCATGCTCCTGAGCAAACAAACTGAGTCTACTCAGGGCTAATTCAGCGTTTGAAAATCAAAGCCCTGCATGTGTGCGTAGGCCCGATACAAAGAAACGAAGCAAACACGTTTGCATAATCAAACAGGTTTGGAAGTCGCCGCGGGCACCTTAATTTTCCGACGACCGGGAGTGTTTCATTTCCGAATGGAGGTTTTCCAGCCAACCCTCTGACGAACTAACATTTGATTTACTTCATTTTAGGTTTTGTGCTCGCGATGAATTATTGAAATAATATTTCAACGACATCAAAGGGAAGTTTTATACATGCCTATTTTTTGCTGTCATCTGCTTTTAGGTGCATGAACAATATTTATTCTCCGAGTTTCACCATTCGGTTCTTGGATGAGCAAGCATGTTACAGGATTTGTTTTTTTTCCGAGGAAAAGCTTTGAGACAAACTTCATTGATTCCAGAATACTGCTGAAGCGTATATTTAGAAAAATACCTGACATATTGTATATCACTTATGGTAGATTTCTGGCATGCTAAAAGAGCTTGAAATTAGTTTAACTTTGCACAGAATCACTTGCCTATTATTCTGTTTGTGAATTATTACACAATATTGAAGGTGATATTTTGTTTCTATTTTTTTCACGCCTTTGTTTTTGCGTATTACATCTACTGTTGTTTCTAAGTCCCGCAAATCAAAAGGTATCAGTCAAAGTAAAAATATGGGAATTGCTGTGCACCATTAATTAATTTAATTTAATTCTCTTTCAGAATCACGTTCGTACATGTTACCTTGGCAGGATACTGTTTACATTATGATATAAACTATGACATTAACAATATCTGACTGGCGGTTACTCAATTGAAATGTCTAAAACTATCATGTGCCCCTGATTTATAAATGTCGCTTTTTGTATTTGAAATATATTACTTTGAAAACATTTAATACCAAGGAATTTGACGAATAAATATTTTAGACACAAGTGTGGAATTAAATATTTTATCTGGCCTTTTGTTTCTCTTTAACACATATGGAAAACATGTGATTCATATTTCAAAACATGACTTTATATAGTGATTGGTGTAACACAATGGGAGATGGCATCGTACTAGTATACTACATTAAATAATTTTAAATTGGTATGCAAGTAATTTATCATACAATTATTGCTTTCAGTTATCGTTTGAGTAATATTATCTATTGGTACTCAGTGTGCCAAATCTTCTAAGATAAACCAGTTCACGTATATGAAACAATAAACACGTTATATAAATTTAAAAAAGCTGTTATTATACAAACGCGAATTGTAATGTTTTGTCACTTACGCTCAGAAAGTCTGTAGTAAATGTAAAAGGGAAACTGGTAACGGTAGAAAAATTTTGAAGAATTATTTATTAGAGTGAAAAATTTTAATCATTTCTGTCATGGAAGTTTCTACAATTATTACTTGTACTAATGTTTGTATATGACTTTTTAATATAACCAACCTATACGTACTGTTAATTTAATCTTGACGAAATTGAAACACACTCAGAGTGTTGCGAATGTATTCTCCAATTGTGTCTTTACAGTACCTCTAAATTAAGGAGAATTATCAAGCAGAATAACTGTTTCGTGTTCTCATTAAATGTGCTTATTAATAATATAAAACTGTTTTTCAAACTTTTAGTAAACCCCTAAACTTCGGAAAACAAAGATTGGTAGTTTATATTGAAAGTGTCTAGTCTTTTGAAAGCAGAAACACACATGCCTATTGATAATGGTAAAGGGGTGCTTCACGTGGAAAAATGCCATGGGAAATCTTCGTCTGTGACACATGTGTTCGCGGACACAGGACGACGCCCGGATTCTCTACGCATGGATGCAATGCCAGGCACTGCAATAACTTCCGCCAAAACGCCTCTCAAGTACCGAGTGCATTGTTTTTGGGTTTCGTGACTTAGTGCCTGTTTGAGGCGAACAGCCTCTCTGAAAATAAATGGTTAATTTGTTGGTAACGACGGTGTCTCAAGTGCGAGTGTAGTGTAGGAAACATGAAACTTACGAGTCTAATCCATACACGAAAGGCGGAATGGCCGAACGTGAATGGGAAAGTAAGAAATCATCTGCCCATCATAAAACTGTTTTATTATATTCCTCTGTATTTTAGTTAATATTAAATACGTATTTTTTTTTTATTTCCTGGTTGTTTGAAGTAGGTCTATACTCTTCATGTATTTTCTGTCGTACGTGGTGTGACTCTGAACTGCTTAATTATGTACCAGTGATACCCGGGTCCAATCACCCGTTTAAAAAATAGGTTACAAGGCAAACACGAGGGTTATATTGCACACTGACACACCTTAATTTGGTTCTTATACGTTAGCACACATGCTCACTGGTGCTAGACTGACTAGTGTTACGGTTATGTAAGAGATTGTTCTATTGTAAACATTTTCCAGTGATGTTAACAAGTGCCCAACTAACTTTTGCGTTTGTAAGGAAGAAGATTACAGCGCGCAGGACACGGTTTGAAAAGATCAATACGACGTAACTAGGTGCAGAATTTGGGGAGTGTTTCGAACATTGTGGATATCATGGAAGCCGAAATAGGCGTTGGTTAGAATTTTTTTAACGAACCGCTCGCCTCGAGAGAGGAATTTGCTGTCCACAGTTACAAAGTCGGCGCACGAATGAGTTTTTCTCCAGCGTTAGCATTCAAAACACTGCTCACTGCCGGAATCTCTCTCATGAACACGACACCTTCCAACAATGGCCTGCGACGAATGGTTGGAAGGGGCTACAAAATGTTCTAAACGTCTTACCAGATTGGCAAGGAAAGAAGATAATATTTCAGAGCAGAAAATAGAGAAAAGCATTATATTCCCTTTGAGCACTTCCCAATATTCCCTTCGTCTTCCCCTATCCACTCCCCGCCACATCCATTTCTTTGGCTCTCTATCCGGAAAGATATTAAATTTGGCGGGCCGGAATTAAGTCCACGCCCAAACGCGCCGGCACAAAAGCCCTCTAATATCGACTTCTGATCGTTCTGTCGCAAGCAAGGGCAGAAGGGGAATCGGGTGAGATCCTTCCGAACCACGTATCGTTTTGTCCGCCGACACCCACTCCGGGAAGGGGCTGCAAATGAAGTTGGGTGTGGGAGGAAGGCGGAGAAAATGTTGAAGAGTAGGAGGAGCTGAGGAAGGTTGGGTAGGTGGTAACAATACGAGTATCGTCGCAGATGACGGCAAGCCATAAGAGCGCGCATTCTCGCTGGGGACGAATGGTAATTGCTTATATATGTTGGGTGCACTACGACAATGACAGATTCCCGTGTGCACATGGGGTGGCGTTAAATTTCTGCAGCACCACACGTTCCTACCCCTAGCATGGAACTCTGTGACGAATCACGAGACGAGCAAACGCTACAAATTGCACCGCAACGAGCAGCTCAATATTGACGCTGGATTAAAGAAGATTTAAAAATGTATCCACTATTTTTTTTACACTTGTTTACTGGCTCGACGCAGACTGACCACATCCATATGCTCGTGGCATGTCATGAGAACAGACAAATGACACCCGCAAGTTGTCACTTTATTTTCCAAGAGAGTCAAACACAATCCTCAAGGAGAGATGCCTTGCGGGATTTATCTATCCCGTGGCGAGAATAATTAAAAGGTTGAACCATAGGCCCCTCATTTTCTCATCCTCTTCCTAACCTGTGAAGTAGAGCAAGTTTCACTTCGCAAGTGCCAGAATTAGCATATCCTTATTGATGTACCTGTTAAGGTACATCAATAAGGATATGCTTTGTTTATTTATAAAGTTGTTTTGTACGAATGGTGACGTTCGTGTATCAGGTCATGTACAGTATGTGTATGTTGCTTAATAAAAATGTTAACAATTTATAGAAGTATCATTTTCCCATCCCAGATCCCTTTAACTCATCCGAAAACAGGTTTGACCTTGAACGTAGTTGCAAGCTGTGACGTGCTGCCTGCTCCCGGAAGTTGTTAGCAGTTAGTGCGGATGTACATCCACTGATTATTAAACATTGCGCTGTATAGTGACCAGTTTTGAAATCCACCTTTGAAAAAAATCATTGCCCATAACTACATAAATGCTGCAGTACACACTGGCGCGTGGACTACCAGTTAAGTAGGTATATAACGACGAAAAAAAGTTGTAAGACTTGATGTTGTACAGCGAGTGAAATGTTTAAATACACGGTAACTAAACTTAGTGTTTCGTGTTTTATAAGCACAGCAGAATACGAATTTGCATATTATTAACGTACTTTCCTAAGATTAAAAATAAATTCCACTGTTTTACTTGGATGGCACACGAATAAAGTGAGACGGTCCATGTAAGTGTTAATTTTACATAAGTGAAAGGATACAAAATGAAAATAAAAGTAGATCCTAAGCAGAGGTTTCATAAGTGCTCAGTTTTCCGTGAACAGTCTATAGCTTGTGTCGAACATAATAATGGGCCTTAATGATTGTGCACAGTTGTAATAATGGTATTTTATACAATGTACGTGTAAAATAATCAATTCAGAATATCTAAAAAGTCTAAACTAACAAAATGTATCCTAAATTTTTAAATAATAATACTTTATTGCTAAACAAGTTTGTTTTAATATCAACAAAAAATCTATATTTTTTTTTCGTAGATTATGGGTTTTTATAGGTTCGAAAAATATTTTGATATTATTTTTAAGTATATTTAATGAGAACACGGAACAGTTACTCTACTGTAATGATTCTCCTTAATTCACACGTAGTGGTAAGTACACATGGNATTTAATGAGAACACGGAACAGTTACTCTACTGTAATGATTCTCCTTAATTCACACGTAGTGGTAAGTACACATGGGAGAATACATTTGCAACATACTGAATATATTTCAATTTCATCAAAGATAAGTTTACAGGACATATAGGTAGATTATATAATGCCTATACTCACTTTAAAACACCAATACAAGTAATGGTTCTAAATTAAGGCCAGGCAACATTACTCAGACCACATTTTATTACAGTGTATACATCACTCGACCATTAATAAATGCTCATACGGCCGCTTGCATACGATCATAAAACGGGGAATACGATTCTCGTTTCTACTATTCCACGCATCTTACGCCCGTTCACATAAATCAGCAAGAGTTATAGGAGGCCAAACGAAAAGTCTCAGGCATCGTTCCGTCATACATACACGTTCACTGCGGGACTCGTATGGCAATAATAACGGTCAGGTTCTACACGNCTCAGGCATCGTTCCGTCATACATACACGTTCACTGCGGGACTCGTATGGCAATAATAACGGTCAGGTTCTACACGAAAGAGTAATTATATGTCGCGTAGCACCAGTGTTAAAGTTATGGAAGAATACATCGCCCTCCTGTTACGCAGTGACAGTAGAATATCTTGAAAAACGTTCTTGAGGTACCGTACTTGGCTGGTAAAACTTCTTTGTACAAACATGTAAGCCAAATGAGAGTTGTAACTTGTGGAACCCTAGATCACAGTTCTAAAAGTTGGGACTATGTGTCATTGCCGATTACACTGAAAAATATTTCGTTGTCTACGTCAAAAACGAACATGAAAATGGCCCTCATTTGCACCNGAAAACGAACATGAAAACGGCCCTCATTTGCACCAATGCAAATATGCTCTTATCACTTAACCCTATAAAGCGCTATTGGATTCTCTAGGCAACACTCTCGAGATATTACTGGAGACGTAAACGGTGTTGTGGCATAATTGGCAGTCTGGCTAGAAGCACGTGCGCTCGTATTCCTCTTGTTAGCAAACGAATCCTGATGGTTCTTGTTGATAACCCTGATGGCACATCCTCTCCGATCTGTGCTGTGGATGGAAAGACTACCCGCCTCCAACAAAGGCGAACCGGGATCGATTCCTGGCGGAGTCACTCTTCGATTTTCGCATGTGGGTATATTACGGACGACACCACTGGTCCGCAGGTTTTCTCGGTGATCCCCCGTTTCCCCCGCCCTTGCATTCTGGCGCTGCTCCATTCTCACATTGTTTCACCCTCATCGACTTTCAATATCTCACGGTTAAGAGCCGTTTAAACCTCTCCTCTTCACTCCACTGTGCTGTGGGCGCCACGCAGTCTGCCATTGCTGTTCTAACAATACATTGATCCACGTATGGCTTGGTTTACGGATGTAGTAATGCCTATTTCACCAGTAATGCACCACAAAAGCATTACTAACACATTAGACCTAATATGTGAGACAGTTCGACGTGGCCACTCAGCCTCACATACACTTACTCGACCCCTCTCGATCTCATTTACCTCAACGCACGTGTTTCCAGATAGTTGCTAACGATATTTTTGTAACACTGCAGAAAAATAGAGTAAATTTCACAAATCCTTACTGTGAAATGTGTAAAACGAATGTTTAATTTTAACAAGAAAGTGTTATGTATTTCAAGTTATTATAACAATTCAACTACACAAACAACTGCAAAGTAATGTGTTCCAATATACAGTATGTCAGCTGTGGAGTTATAAGGAAAAGTGTATTCACTAGTTTCCAACGAATTGTTTTAAAAAGGACAGAAATTTTATTGTGTGAATACTCTTCACTCCTTCACTACACTGAACTTTATCGCAGCTTGCGTCAGCTTTTAAAGGCCGGGCACATATTGTAATGCGCTCCCTGATTTGCATCGTTTCCCTTGACACGTTCCACTCGAGCGAGCGAAGCACAAAGTAGTGACGTGAGAAACGCGCGGCGATTTTCAAATGCAAGCCGCCACGTGCCACCGCAATAAGCCTGTTGCAACTCGCACGCTCTTTGCCTTGCCTCTGTCAGCGAGACTCGTTGTGCGGGGAACCTTCCAGATCGAGTGAGACTATTTATGCCGTGGTGGGCATCTGAGCCTAGAGTTTTGAGAGTTTGGATGATTACGCGACACTAAGCAACAGGCGTGCGAATACAACGAAGCTACGAGCCAGCAGATCAACAAGTGGCAGCGAGAGTAATCAGTGGAAGCGAAGTGTGCGGACTTCGAGCATCGTCGCAGTGGAGAGAGAGAATGGCTGGCGAGACTACTGAACTGGATGCGCGAGTGTAAGACATTTGAAATGTTGGCAATAGACAGACTGAACATGTGCAAATAATGGGTGTGAATTAAGTGACTAGGGGCCAATATAGATACACTGAGAAGCGCTTTAATTAGAATTGTGCTAGACATAAAATATTGCGCTCACTGATAATAACAAGAGTAATAGTGTAGATAGATGTTTTAATATTGTAAATAATAGTTTTGCGAATAAATTAAAATTCAAAGCTAGTTATTTTACTTTTATTAAGACGTCCTTCCCTCTCGAGTTCAAATACGCCCCTCTGGCGTTTAGCAACAATATTAACTTAAGTGAATATTGCATATGTTTATCAGATTTATTGCATCTCGTGATGGTTAAAGGTACATAGATTTCGCAAACTTTTGAGGTGGTAGGCTATAATTCAAGCACATATACACTAATGCGCCTTTTAAGATTAGGGCACAATGGGATTCTCCACGCCCTGAATAACATATATAATACAGAAACACATAACGGAACCGTATCACGTGCAACCAAGATAAATAAAAACAAAGCTTTGAATCGCAGTGACCAGTAAATAAAATAGTTGTGACTCTAGCGTGTGAAAGACTGGCAAGTCTAAATTGCTGCCAAATGAATACACGAAATATAAGTATTTTTTAATGATAGTTAAAGATTTTGAAGAATTTATCAGCATATAAACTACCCTCCAGGATGCACATACTGTACTCACATCAAAACATGCATCGTCATTCAGAGTATTGAAATCTTATATCCTGACTGTTATATCCTAACATATATTGCAGCAGCGTTTGATTGCAGTGTAATGATGTTACTAGCATGTTGGTATTTGAAATAATAATTACTTAGGCGTAAAACAGATACTGTACGAGTCATAGAATTTCATTTATTTTTTATTATGTTGCAAAGATGTTCGAAAATAATTTATTTTTATTGCTAGAATTTCAATAGTGCTTTCCAAGTTGTTCCATCTGGTTTATTCACAGCGTAAAACGTGTATTTGGGAAAGATGTTAGGACGATCATAACGTTCACCAACAGTCTTTAATCACGGGTGTCACTCTAATACTAGTTGCTGAATCTAAATAAATTGGCTCCACTAGGAGGGTATAACGCGAGGGAATTTTATTCACCAACTACACTGTTAAAAATATATTCCTTCATTTTACGGAAACGTGCTGGTAAAAATTTATTCAGAGGTGTCCACAATCTTTCTGTAAAATTACGGACACGTCCATTTTCAAAAACGGACTTTCCGTAAATTTCACAGAACCTCTAGGTTAATTTCCTATTACTGTATTTCCAGTTAAAAATAATCAGATATAATGAATAAGTCTTTAAATTTGGTTATATGGGTATTCTAATGTGTATAAAAAATAAAAAATGTTAATATTTTATACGTGAGCAAGATTTTAACCCGAGTAAATAAATGCAAGTGTACGACTCAGCTCTCACCTACAACTCTCATATTCTGGCTCTAATATAACATTTGCATTTCTAGTAGAATCACATAAGCAATTTTTTCAGTTTCTATTAAAGTTAGTGTATTTTAAGTGTTGCTAAATGTTACACACGCCTGATGCTACTTTGAAATGTTAGGAAGAATAGGTCATAGTCACGTGAATAACCTCAACCGTCGCAGAAACGATAATTTTCTGGTTACAGTGGGGAAGAAAACTTCGTGTAGACTCGGCATTATTCATCCCCGAAACCCAAAGCCAAATGAAATACGGAGACTTTCCGTATTTTATGTTTATGGATTCAACTCCGTCTGTCGTCATTGCGGATTGCGTTTCCGTATATCTACCGTACATTTACGTAAAAGTCCCGTAAAAATACGGTAATTTTTAACAGTGTATGGACTTAAATAAATCCTTACTCAAAGTTTTACGTCTGTACAGACGAGTTCACACAACCATGAAGCCGAAAAATTTTTTCCTTAATTTTTTAATATTATTTTAAGTAAGTTATACATCACAGATTAAGAATTGGATTGGTATTTGGAATATTTTTAAAATATTGCCTCTGTTACTTAGAAAACATATTTTTTTTTTAGAATGTACAAAATGTATCACAAAATGTCACCTCGAGCGTAGTGCTTAAGAAGTATTCCGAAGTTGTATTAAAATAAATATTTATTCCGAACGTCGTTCGCGATACGTAAATGTTCACTACCTAATAGTCCAAGATCCCGACTAAAATCGACCTACACTCATCTGTTATTTGAATTAGAGGTATTTGTGTTTACAGCGGTCGACCTGTTGGGTCGGATAATAGTATATTGAGGCCATTTCTCTACCTTGCTGCCGAGGCGTGGCAGTTTTTTTTTTAAGCCGCCTTGCGTCTTTTTGATGCTTGGTGCCGTTTCAAAGATGAAGTTACACCTATGCTGGCGTTGGCAAGGGAGATGTTCTAAAGATATGCCGCATCTAAGTCAAGCCACCTCTCCTTTATTTTCAGCATGTGCATGAAATACTGCAATCATGCCACCATGTTATTTCGGACTCAATCTTTTATAAATTAAGTAATCTCCAAAATGTTTATTATGGCTCGACATATTTTGGTGTCTTGCATTTTAATGCTCGTATTGTTTCATCCCAACAAAATTAACAATAATTTATTTTAAAAAACCAATAATTATGTTATAAAATGTTTGTACCATAGAGATTATATATGTATATATATTGTTACTCTTAAACATTTCAAATATTTATTATTAAAAAAATATTTGGTCACACGTATCTCAGTTCTACTTTATTTATCATACACCTTGCTTTTTTATTCAAAATCACATTTTGCTTTATTGCTGTATATATTATAAATAATAATTATTATTATTATGTACGTGTCAGGATGCTGGAGTGTGAATTTTGACTCGGACACTTTGCTTCTACTTTTACATTAGGGTCACACCTACTTAACTAGATCCTTGGAGCTTTCTATTTGTGGCATGCTTGTGTTTATCAACACTAAGTCTCTCCTATGCTACAAATGATAGCATTTGTGTGGATGTAGTTCAGCATGCTACGCATCCTCCAAGACAAGTTCTAGTTGCTGGTAAGTAATTATTTGTTGTTCGTGAGTGTTCGGTCACATTAGTTCACATTCAACCTTCTTTTCAAGCCTTGAACAATAGCTTCATCATCTGGAAGTATCAAGAAATGATCTAAGCTTAAATCATGCTGCCGATGTGAAGATTGTGTTATTCGCCTACAAGAAAATAACGTTACCGACAATGCTACCTTGATTGAGCAGATGGGGCAGTCTTTGTTTAGCAGAGTAACAGAGAGATTGTTGTCATAAAGTGTCGTTCAGCGACGATACAGGCAGTGTTGGTTAGTCCGTAACTAGGCGGTGTAACTGCTTTGCATCCAAACCACGGTAGATTTTTTTTTTAATTTCACAGCTGTGCAGTGCAATCCATTATATACGAGAGCTGCGCCATTACAGGTATTTGTTTTGACGTGACAACGTCTTAAATTAGGTTGCGGCTGGGAGTCACTTATGAAAAAGTGTAACGCTCGGTAACGTTACGATGAGTCACCGAACGAGAGAGAGGCCCGCCGAATGCCTTGCGTCTCTCTCCCACTCAACTATGATCGGTCTGCCGCGCGCGCAGCACTACGTTGTCACGTAAAATCTTCGCCCGTAAAACCGACTTTACAGGCAACCATTTTTTTTGAACTGTATTTTGGCCCAGAACAGGGTTTGGAATTAAGATTGCAGCCATAATTGAGCATCCTTATTTGCCGCACGTTTGGTTTAGCACGGGAATCCTGCGATTTTAACGAAACGTGATCGATCTCAACGTAACGGAACGCAGTTCAGAATCGCGAGAACAGTTGAATAGTCTGTTTAACCACAAAACCGGCCGGAAGTCAGTTGTAGCTGATCCGAGCGATTGCAGTTTGGTATTAGGCGTTTAGAAAAACATGATATTGCTTCCATGAATCTGTTTTTTTTTTTTTTTTTTTTTTTTTTTTTTT
>NQII01017712.1:0-14548 GCA_002778355.1 Clitarchus hookeri
AGGAATATTCTGGTAATTATGTCCCTAGAGGCAACGCGGCATTTGGATGCATCTATAGGCTATGGCTCTACACTATAAGTACCGACACGGTCAGATAGTCAGCAGTCTCTGTGGTAGCCATCTGGTAGAAGTGTGGAAATCGGGCTAGGTCTGGTGCAGCGTAGGACATCAGCTGAGAGTACGGATGAAGATGGGGGTTGCGAGACGGCGCCCGACGAGTGTTTTGTGCTGTGTGGACAGACCAGGGAGCGTGGTACTTCACGACGGGCTACTGAGCATGAAAGCGTTCAGTTCATGCATTAAAAAAAATGTTAAAAATATGCAAAAATGTGTTTATATCTAAAAATTTCCTTATATATACGAGCAGTTATTTGGTCATTGCATATGTCACGCATTAGCCTACGGCATTAGTTCATGTTGTAAAATTTCCATTATTATGGCTGCAGCAAAACAGAAAGATTTTGGATTTTACATCACATTATTTAAAAAAATATTAAGCATATTTTTTTTTATTAGAGGAAAATGGCATCACACACAATGCGTACAAGTTGAACAATTTTTGGTACAAATATAAAATAATTCATTTTTTGGCATCCGACACCTTTAAGTAAGACGAGGCGCCATACTAGATTAACTCAACTTTCATTTCAGCGATACCCACATCTACAACTTACCCTGCTTTCGAACACTGAAATTGAAACTCTGAAGGAGCCTTTCCAACCAAGGACACGGAGGTGACCTCGGGAATCCAGCAAAGACACCAATGTGCTGTGAACAAACTGATGGGAACAGTGCCCACTTCCTTGTGATAATCTTTTTAAAGGCTTGTTTGGTGAATCTTTCGGCGTCTACGTACCTTGACGAACAAAACATAAAAATTGAACTCAGGTTCGTCGTGTCTGCTCGCTGTATGTTGCTGGCACATCGTGAGGGTTTATCAGCCACAGTTCAGATCAGGTTGAGATCAAAATAATTAAGAAAGTTGATCCGAAAATACGAACTGCGTTACAGCCAGGGGAAAACATTCGGTTTTAAATGGTATAAATAAAGTTCGCTCCACTTTTTCATGCTAAAATTATTGTTTTTAAGTCGCTTGACAAAACCAAAAACTAAATATAATTTTTCTTTGACTGCGATATTTATAGCGTAAAAGTTAAATGTTTATTGTTGATCAATAATAATATAATGGGGTTATGTGATAGCAAGAAAAAACTGGCTGAAGTGGTGTTATCGGGTGAAGTCTAGTGCAGCGAGGGACATCAGTGGAGAGGATGGACGACGACGGAGGGTGCGAGAAGACGGCGGACGAGTGTTTGTGTGGCGTGGATGGACGAGAGGGCGTGGTAACCGACGAGTAGAGTGCATCGCTCTAAAACATTCCGGACTGGTGGAATGTGGACTGAATTAAGGTGGGACTGTATGAACATGTGATACGGACTTTACCGTAAATATTAGAACTGTCAAATATGGACATATAATTTGTAATAATAATTCAGTAGGCTTTCATACACTGCTTATTGGGACAGAGTGTAGTTATTTGATCGCATTATTTCTTTGAGATTATTGTACATTGTACTGATTAAATTTATTGATTGTAAATAGAAAGTGAAAGGAATTTATTGTGAGATATTGAGCTCAAAGTATTTACTTTGTAGATATTGTAAATAAATTAGGAAACTATTGTTTACTATTTTATTGAATTAATGCCTCCGTTCCAATATTAACACACCTTATTAAAAAATTTCAGTGAAGTAAACATATTCCCTGTAATTGCAAAGACTACAATAGAGGTGGCTAATGGTATTGATCACTGCAGTGTGTGGGCAAGAACTTGCTCCGTTTTCCTGGTCTGGGGTAAATGTGTCATTGAAATGTGCTGTTTTGACAGAAATACTGGACGCTAATAGTATTGCTCGCCACAGGATGTAGGCATGCACTTTTAATAAGTGTAAATCACTCTGCTATTTTATCATTTGTTTTCCTACAGAAAAATAATTATTTACTCACTATTATTTATGCATACAAGTATAAAGAAAATAATTGTAATTACTAAAATGAAAGAGTACTTAGCATGATTATGCATATGAAACATCTCGTTGCTAATGTGATCCATTTTATGCGTGAACCATCCTTCCCGACATGAGTTGTCATCTTACACTTATTATATATTTCATTATCTCTCGAATACACATGTATCTACTGTTTCTAATTTATTTTATTAATAAATAAACATTTCTGAGCATAGGTTGTAGTAATAAAAAACTATGAAAAGTTTTTTTCTGTGTCTTGCCAACATGGGCAGTGCGTGAGTTAACATAACGAACACATACCTCTCGAATAGACATAACCATGCCTATGACATTTGGGAAAATAATAATTTCCATATATATATATACATATATATATATATATAATGTATACGTCATTTAAACCTGTTCTGGCACCCATGTCACGCCTAGAAACAAGATGTCGAGGTGGAAGGACAGAGCATGAACTGGGAAATTCTAGAAACATATGGTGGCATGGAATTGCAGAGCATGAACTGGAACATTATTAACACGTGGTCATGCTATTTTTAGACTGAGTGACTCATACAATTTTGACTAAGAAAACTTTTTGCAGGAAATTTTGCAGATCTGGAGGGAAAATCGGGAAATTCTAAGGGAAATGTAGAAATGTTGAGGGTTTTCCACGGTTCAAGGTCAAAGTCAAGGTTACGATTCAAGTTTCAAAAGCCAAGGTCACCTCTGGTTCACTGCCAGATGCCACTGCTGGTCCACTGTCAGATGCCACTGCCCTCCTACCGTCGTAAGTCCCAAGCCCCTGTCCCAGCTCCCNTTTTTTTTTTTTTTTTAATGATTTAAATTAATTTCACACTGTTTAATAAGTTATAAATATCTAGATTGCACCTCCTGCACAGCTGGCTTATAAACTAAGAAGTAAATCAGTAAACGTGCTGCAGTCAGTTTTTATTTAGCAATGAAGATGTTTACTCTAATGATTTCAGTGAGTTAAATACTAATAACTGATTTTTTTTTTAGTATTTTTGCAACTTCTGGCTATGGGAATCTCAGAACGCAGAACAGAGCACGTGTACCAATTGCACAATAACCAGTCTCCAAGTTTCTACATTTGAATACTTTTTTTTTTGGCCAACATCACTATGAAAACAACATTAGTTTTATTGTGGTATAGAAAACCTTTTAACGTAAATAAGTACTATGAAATGTTTGTGTATTTCCCCCAACCGAGTTTTAGTTTAACTACATAAACTACAAACTAAGCAGGTGTTTTTTTTTTTTACAAAAAAGCGTCGATTTGTTGAAAAACCAGCTGTAAACGAACGTCTTTGGCACGGATTCGTGATTTTTCAGTTCTACTAGCAATGGACCAGTAAATCACTCTACTTCATCTACCTCATATTTAGTTTATAGTGATAATTAATGGAATACACTCTGAACCGATGTCTCGAACAAAAATACTACCCCGAAAACGGAAGTGTCTGGTATAGGCCAATCGCGGTTAATTCACATTTTTTGGAGCCCTGCTAAAGTTCTACTTTTGGTTAACAATTTAGTATCTTTCCGCTACATGTAAAAATAAACTGTCAAATGCTTTGTTTACTGTTTTCAGCTGTTCAAAGAATTATGTCATATTTAAAAAATCATTGCTTACAAATGTTCGCATTTTATGTCCATAACCATATTTAGGTCAGTTTTATGACTTTTTAATATGTGTGTATTGACGATAGTTCTTGCGGTAATTATGTTACATATTATTAACACACTTGTGTTATACACGATATAGTACATTTCACATAATACACGTTAATATTTGGCCGCCACTGTATTTAACCCTGTTACAACTTTGGTGGAAAGAACTGTTTTATTTAACTTCTTGTTATTGATATGTGTTGGGTTATTTCGGTAAAAGAACGGCCTGAAATGGAATTAATATAACAACGAACGAACAACCAATCCATTGAAATAGACAGTAAATTCAAGGACGCAACTAGTGTCGGTTACTTTTTGTACGTAGCAGCGAAAAACCTAAAATATTGTGGTAAACATGCACATAAATAGGCCTGCCGTAACATTTACTCCACTTGTACTTCTTTGCACAGGTACTTAATTTCACTAAGTTTATTTGTTTAATATTTTCTGGCTGAGCTTAATACTTTGTTATTATTGTGTGCAAACATTCAAATCAGAGACGTAAGCTCATTACACATTTGTGTTTCAAACACCTAGGGCGAAGTTACATAGTTGCGATAAATAAACAGACGTGACATTCACATAATTTATTTCATTACAAAAACAGTTCACGGTTAAAACGTATAAATTTTGCACTTCCAATATTTGTAATCACCCACATATTGGCCCAACGTAACGTAACGGTGACAATACCCTCTCACTCACAGCGGTCACGACGCACGTTACAGTACACATATTCCTGTCGTAGAAAAACAAATCAATCACATCATCGTAAATTGCCTAGGTAGGTTAAAAAAAACACAACGTGTGCAAACTTGATGTGGTAATTTCAAGCATTATTTGGCAGGAAGAAAAATTAACACTTCGTTCAGCCAAAAGCAACACGCCATGTCATCGTCATGTCGCCGCACTTCAGCCAATTTCGGATTTTCAACCATCCCGTCCATACATCTAAATATTTTATAATAAGTATTGAAACATTAAAATCTCGTTTCAGATGAAAATTACAAATGTGAGAATAAATATATTTGCTCTAATAAGNCACTCTGTGGAGGCGAGAAGGCTTCTCGGTGAGCGCTCAAGCAGTGTGACGCGAGACAGCCTTGAACTGCGGACTGCGAGTCCTATTTATATGTGACGCATAGGGCCAGCGTGGGAGTTGCAGTGTGTGGAGAGAGAGAGAGAGAGAGAGAGCGACAAGCTCTAATTCGACTATTCAAGTTTTTTCCTCGGACGAAAATAAAACATAATTTTACTATGGCCTACGTACCGTAATTTGTGCTGGTATTTTTAACTGTAAAAATTAAATATGTTTTTATCAGAGCAAACTGAAATTTTTAATATTTCATTAGGCAATGTTTATTTTAGAATAGCATACCAAAAACATTGGTGAAAATCATATTTTAACTGTGAACTATTTCTTACTGGTCATTGCCAACACATAGTTGCTTTCACAGTTTTTAATTCGTATTAAATACGAAATAAATATTACAAGTTAGGACGATACTAAATTAAAGTTTAATTTATTCAACAATATAATACTTTAAAGTTAATCGAAGTGGTATACATTTGTGGTACACAAGTCATTTAAAAAACAGGTTGAAATGTTACTACTAGGGTTTTTTTTTTTTTACGGTTCGTTTCAAAACATCCGAAAAAACCGTGAATGGAGTATAGTCAAAGATTAAAAACGCTGGTAAATGTAAAATTTCAGGTGATTTAACAAAGAAAATTTAGCTGCGTATTTCTACAAGTATCGGTAAAATGTTCGTTTACAATTTAAAGCCAATGAATAATATGTGTTACCTTATTTGGAGTAACACTTTATGAACATACTGTTTTATCAATTAATTATAACTCCAACATGCAAAGAATTTCTCTAATAGTTGCTGTCTTCCTGCTTAGTACAGTTCAAACCATAAACCTGTTTCCTGTGCAACATGTACTGAAGTAATCAGGAGACTCAAAAATTCGCAATGAAATGTCACTGACTTGGACTAATTTCTACTGAGCCAATTTAGTTTATATTATTTAGGTAGTTGTAGATTTCATTCTCTCTTCAGAGCGTGTTTGCCTGTGCCTGTTTTGATAGAAAGTGAACTTGGAGACATGTAAACCTCATCACTGTTAATTAAACATATACTGTAAAACGATGGCTATTTTTTTTCAACTACTGGTATAACGGTAGACATGCTAGTTTGTAATAAGGTTTTTAATAATTTGTGACGAAAAAAATTTTTTTCTTTCAAAAATGTTATTTTCCCTTTTGGATTTTATGTGTTGTTGTAGAATATAAAATCATCTCATTACTATTTTCAATGTCTAGTGTTTGCCAAATTTTTTTGAGGACCAATTTTATATACAAAATATTATAAAATGTATCAATACCTAATTTGAAACGAATATTAAGAAAAAACCTTTAGATAAATTAAAATTTGACTTTTGTTACATGGTTTATATAATTATTAGTTATTTCAAATAAACTTAAAAATATACAACTCTTTAATCATTGCGTGTATGGAGTAAAGTGTCATTGCGGTTTCACGACTGTTAACTTACATTGTGCATCCGCAGACCGTACATCTCAGCGTAGCTTGTCCGCAATAAAACCGGCGTTGTTTGTTACACTTGGATTCGAAAATAACTATACATTGCGTACTGAACACTGTTTCAAAGAGGAACTATGTAACTACACAAGGCTTTGAAAGTACCTTTCCAGTTTGTCGGCGAACTGATAGGAGAAGTAATCAGTTTCAGAACATTGGAATGTATTCAGAAACTTCCACAGAACTTCTATATTTCGGTGTGATTTACATTTTTTACTCGCAAATGTGATTTCTGTACACTATTTCTTGCTACATAAGATAAAGCAACTCCGGCATCATATCAGCAAATTCGACTGATCATTGGAGTATAAATCTCGGACGTTTTTTTTCGGGTATAGGTTGTGAGAAAACTTTATCTTTAACTAACAGCCAAAAGAAAAAAAAGAAAAAAAAAAAGGAGTTAATTCTGGGCACCCAGTTGGCCATTCTATCTGTGCGATCCAAACAATCTGCTGACTTGGGAACGTTTGTTGAGGTAATTGTGCATTTATCAGAGGTGACTAAGTGATGCACTGTCTTGTTGGAAGTGAATACGTCTTTCTTGATCGTCTTCGTCAAGTTGAGAAATTAGTAACTGCTGGAGCACGTCCAAATACAATGACGGCGATGGTCGCCTCCATGAAAGAGAAGCTATTATTTATCTTTGCTGAAGGTGCAAAACACATCAACTTTCTGATTGTCACGAACATGTTACAGAAGGGCACGTGAATCTCCACGACTCCAAATCCTGCAGTTGTGGGTATGGACAATACAAAAAGATAAAGGGGGTGGGGGTTTCTCTAGTAACTGAAAATTGCAGAGTGCATAAATCCACAGTCGTCTCCAAACTGCCGCAACTTCTGCGTGCAACATTCTTTGCGAGCCATTTTATCGCTAGCGTGAAACTTCAATAATCTCTCTCTCTCTCTCTCTCTCTTTATCTCTCTCTCTCTCTTTATCTCTCTCTCTCTCTCTCTCTCTCTCTCTCTCTCTATTATATATCATTGCCAATGCCATTTTACATCTATATCAATGAACACTGAAGAGCCAAAAAAAAACTGGTATAGGCGTGCGTATGTAAATAACAGAGGTATGGAACCAATCAATGTAACGCAATGCGGTCGGCAGCTAGATCGGTTACTGCTACTGCAATGGCAGGTTAACCAAATTTAAGTGAGTTTGAACGTGGTGTTATAGTCGGCGCACAAGAAATGGGACATAGCATCTCCAAGGTAGCGATAACATTTGGATGTTCGCGTACGACCATTTCAAGAGTGTACCGTGAATATCGGGAATCCGATAAAACATCACATCTTCGACATCGCTGCGGCCGGAAAAAGATCGTGAAATAACGGGATAAACGACGACTGACGAGAATCATTAAACGTGACAGACTTGCAACCCTTTCTCCAATTGGCGCAGATTGGATTTGTGGACTGCCCCGCAGGATTCATGGTGTGAATTGCCTCCTGCATACCTTCAGACATTNGGGGGGGGGGGGCTCCACCATATTAGGCAGGTGTACCAGTTTTTTTGGCTCTTCAGTGTATATCACGTCCAGGCTCCTTATTCTCTACCGGATAGTGATTTTTTTTTCAATGCTTTACATGCTGCATTTGGGGATCGAACCTCCTGTTACTTACATGTTGTAAGGAACGGCCTCAAGAAATAAAAACACACATTATTAATTTTGAAACATTCACATACAGTTGTTTTAACATTCTTGTACAAAGCTAATCTAAATTTTTTTTAATATCCTCCCGACATAGATTAAGAATGCCACATAAATGCAAAAATGAGAGCAATCAAAACACTAACACAATATGGATTTATTCATCTTTACTCCACTAATCGTCACTGTGTTCCAGCAATGGGAAAGATCTATGGACACAAGAGAAAGTGCTTAATAACATTTTAGACTACTATATAAAATATTACTGTAGTAAAAATGCATAGTCCGTTTTATTTAATAGAATAATAGAAGCGAAAACATCTTATATTTAGTTATTTATAAATGTACAATCTTTACCAGAAGCAAAATATATTAATAATTATTATCTTATTTAGATATAAATCCTTTTTAGTCTTTTTTTAGGTAAAGGAGTTGGCGAATGAAAAGATTTGGGCTGCTCTTAACAGCTAGGTCTTGAGAGCTGATTGTGTAAAGCAAGTGATAATTTTCTCGAAGGCCACATCCCACAGCAACCTTAGATCTTCAGTAGTGCTCTGCCGATAAAATGTATTTTACTATAGTTAACAGCAAGTATACTGATTTGCAAAAAAAACAATTGATTACCCTGAAGATGCCATCGCAGAGCCACATAAGAGGGTACAGGCACAGGGCATGAAATTAGGTATACAGAACATATCAACATATTTTACCACACCTAGCATGTATTGCAGGGGTCCAACACCTGTAGGATGCACCTAGTATGGTGTTGTACCACCTGTAGCACGGATACAAATGGTAATAGAGTCAGTCATTGAGACATACAGAAGTCATATGTTCTACTGAGGAAGATCATGCCACAGCTGGCGCAACTGATCCTCCAAATCCGTCGTAGTTGCGGCTGGCCGAAGTTGCTGTCCAATCTGGCCCCAAAAGTTTTCAATGGTTGAGAGGTCTGGTGACCTTGCTGGCCAAAGAAACATGTTTTACATAACGAAGGCGGGCCAGAGATACATGTGCTGTGTGAAGTCGGGCATTATCCGGCTGGAAAATGGGATTCCCAAGTATCACCAGTAAGGGAAATGCACGTGGCCACACAATTTCCTGGACATATCGCCACGCTCTCAGTGTTCCTTCAATCACTAGCGGTGGGGTACAGGAGTCGTAAGAAATGGCACACCACTCCAGGACACCTCTCGTTGGGGTGGTGTGCGCTCTACAATGAAGTTTGGATCACGGCGCTGGCCAGGACATCTCCAGACTCGGATTCTGAGGTCGTGTGTAACCAGACAGAACCGTGATTAGTCACTGAACATAAACTCTTCGCCAATCCACAAGCTGCCGTGCTGCCCATTCCCGAAAGAAGGCCGCACGTGCTTGGCGATGCTCAGGTCGTAATGGTAGACGTCGTAAGGGACGCCGCTACAAAAGATACTGCTCTGCTAGTTGCCTTGATATGCTACTGGTGGACACAGGCGTATCCCCATCTGCCATGACATGTCCCTGGATGGTGCGCAGCGACGCCCCAGGAACGATTACAGCCTGTCGCACGATGAAACGGTCTTCCCTGCTTGTGGTCCGCCAGGGTCGAACCGAGCTTTCGCGACAAGTGTATGCACCTTACTGATCCCACTGCGTCCAGCAGTTCATGTGACGAGCAATGCGCCGAAATGTCCAACCTGCTTCTTGTAGGCTGGCAATACGGCCTTACTCAAACTCATCCAGCTGGGCAAAGGCTTGTCGAATTCACCGTCGTGGCATGATGCGTGTTGTTCACTCAACTTGGCTCTGTACCTCACACTGCTACTAAGGCCTTCTTCGGTGTTTTGCAGCTATGAATGATGGAGGGACATGTATGTCCCCCCCCCCCCCNCGTATGCCCCCCTAGTGGCACATCCGCGCAAGCAAACGGCATTAAACACAAATGGGACACATGTCGGGTTATGGCGATATTGTGTGTTAACCTTCGTTGAACTCACATGATTCGTTCATGATGATCAATTTTTGTTTTGCAAATGAGTGTAGTTTATCACAAGCCACAGAGTAGAAAAGGAGCGTTTGGCTGACAGTTGGTTAATAAGTATTATTATTAATTTTATGCTTACATTTGGATACACTATAGAAAAAATTTTTTGTGTAAAAATTCCAATTTTTATATCGTGTTCTATTTTCTTCATATTTAAATGCTCCCTAAGGCGCAGTGACTCTTAAACTATGTATATCTCAAGGTCATTCTCACAATAAGAAGTTGTAATATGTGCACTGCATATGCAGTTTTTCTCTGCGCGTATCGATAATTTCATTATATTTGCCAACACAAAACATATCTGATCGTGTCTTAAGAATTAGTTCTCCCTCCTTGGTCTCATCAAACCTCAGAGTGTGCTTTTTTACTCTCCTTTCGTCAAATTTAGAAGCTGCTGACAGACTTGTAAGACATTCATAATGGTAAAATATTTCCGTTTCTCTTAAATTTGTAACAAAGTCATACAGAGAGCTGTTAATAACTAATGGCCCTAAATATATGTTTAGTGAATGCAGTTTTGTGCCATCAGCATTGAATATAGGCTTTTTAAGTTTCCTACACTTTCTCTGAAAGTTTTGATGTGACGAAGGTATATTTAGTAAATATAAATATTTTTTGAAATATAAATCATGGATCTGTTGATGAGGTAGCCATGCTCAACTACTGTCTTTGGCACTAGTGATGGTAAAGTGTTGTGCAGGGGAAGGAGGGATGGAATGCAACAGTGGGAGGAACGGAATTACCCAGAGTACCCACGAGCCTACAACAACGTTTGTCACTTTTATCACATGCTAAGATTCAGTATTAACCCTACCTTAGCGGAAGGTGAGTGATCTGTCCACTACACCACTGCATCCTAGGAAAATGTGGGCCCACCAACGCATTTGAATTTGCCNTGTTATGAGTCAACGTTTGTTTTTAAAGGTCGTAGCATACGTAACGTGTTTTTCCTCGTACCGGACGGAACGCGATAATTTCTTTACATCGTTTCATATAAAAATATAGTAACAAGAAAATATATAATATAAATAGACAAATAGGTAAGTACTGAGTATTAATATGACTATTTTATTGGTATCTATTTATTAAATTTATTATTATTGGTTAATATTATCGTTTCTAGGATTTCGTGCTACTTTCAAGTAGGTAGGTAGGATCGCAAAGTGTAGGAGGGTAAACTGTGATTTACTGCTGAAATCACTATCAATCAATATACTACTTATAATAAAATTGTAACGGGGTCACGTATTTTAGCTTGAGGTCCAGCTACTAACTTAGGCACATACAAATCAAGTAGGTATGTAGTGATATACATGGGGTGGAGCTATGGAAAAAAGGCAAAGGATAGATTTTAATATCAGACGTGGTACAGAAGAAACAGCAAATATATATATATATATTTCAGAATGACTCTCAGCAAACCAATTCATTAAAATTAAAGGGTCAACCTCGTACATTTCATGTAGAATGGGAGATGAAATATTTGTTTACTGAGAGCAAAGCACTGAAGCCCATATGTCTTGTTTGTTCTACTACAGTAGCCGTCACCAAAAAATATAATTTAGAACAGCATTTTAAATAAAATCATTTAAAAATCAACCAAGATTACCCAGAAGGAAGTGCTCTTAGAACTGATTTTATAAAAAAAAGAGAGAAATATTGGCCAGCAGAATCTATTTGAAAAAAAAATTGACGAACTTCAATCTACGGTGAAAACATCATACGAGATATCTTTACTCTTAGAAAGAGAAAAGAAGCCTTTTTTCGGATGGGGAAATTGTGAAAGCAGCTTTGTTGATTTTTGCACATAACTGCAATGATAAAAATGTGAAAACTAAAGCAGACAGTATTTCACTTTCAAGAAACACTGTAACAAGACGAGTGGAATATATGTCAAATGATATTAGCAGCCAAATAACGGATACAGTTACGAAATGCAAATCTTTTTCGGTGGCGTTGGATGAAACTTGTGATTTGATGAGTATGTCGCAACTAGCCATCTTTGTGAGGTGTGTTGATGAAAATTTCAACGTGTTTCTAGATTTAGTGAAGCTTTTCCAGTTAGAAACTACAAGTACCGGGAAGGACACGTTTATAAAAATTAAGGAGTGTGTTGAGAAAAAGGGTTTGGCGCGGGGAAAATTGTATTAGGTTTTTACGGATGGAGCACCCGCAATGACGGGGAAAACTAATGGTTGTGTGGCTTTGTTAAAACAATCCTTAGGCCGGGAATTGTTTTCATATCATTGTATCATCCACCAGGAAGCTCTATATGCCAAAGATATGAAGTTTGATGAAGTTATTGATCCTGTAGTACGCTGCATTAATTATATTCGGGCCAGAGCGCTTCATAGAAGACAATTCAGGGTTCTATTTGAGGACGAAATAAATAAGCACGGAGAGTTGCATCTGTATCGTGCAGTCCGCTGGCTGTCTAAGGGTGAAATGCTGAAACATTTCCTTCTTTTGAGGGCACAGGTCTTGGAGTTTTTAGAAGNATGAGGACGAAATAAATAAGCACGGGGAGTTGCATCTGTATCGTGCAGTCCGCTGGCTGTCTAAGGGTGAAATGCTGAAACATTTCCTTCTTTTGAGGGCACAGGTCTTGGAGTTTTTAGAAGAAAAGCAGGCAATGCCTGCTGAGAGAGATGTTCTTAAAAATGAATCGTGGTTATGCGATCTTGCATTTTTAGTAGATATTACAAAGTACCTCAACATACTTAATCTAAAACTGCAGGGAAAGGATTGTTCATTGCCAACGATGTTAAATTTCGTCCATGGATTCAAAGCAAAACCAAGCTTTTTTTTTTTTTTTTTTTTTTTCAAACTTGGCCAGAAACAAAATTAATCATTTTCCAACGCTCGTAAATATGAGAGAAAAATTTAAAAACACTTCAATTGATATCTCAAAATACCAATCACAAATACAAACGTTGTTACAGTCTTTTGAGAATAGATTTCATGATTTCGAATCATATAAAAAATATGTTTTGCTTATTATGAACCCGTTCTCAATTACCATTAATGAAGTAATGGAATATCCAACCAATATCGAGCTAGAAATAATCTAAATCCAAAACCTCACTCCCTTGAAACAGATATTTACTGAAATAGTTTCTTCACAACCACAGCGGTCTTCAGAAATTTTCATAACATTTTGGGAATTGGTACAAAGGAAGACTTTCCGGCAATGTGTGATAGTGCTTTGCAGATTTTGAGCAGATTTGGCTCAACATGTATCTGCGAAAAGGTTTTTTTCAACTCTCAGCTATGTGAAAAACAAATACCGTACTTCGTTAACAGAAAAACACATTTCAGAATTGACTTTACTGTCGACCTCCAATTTGTCGCCAAATATTGATAAATTGTTATCTCAAAAACCTCTTCATAGGTCTCATTGACAATTTGTATTTTTCGATTGTAATTAAACTATCTGTAACTTAAAGTTTTTTTTTAAATTTAAATATCTATCATAACTGTAGGCAACTATTATTCACTAGGTGGCCCACCGGTAGACATGGAATTGATATTACGGCCCACCTCCAAAATTGGTTGGGCAGCCTTTGTCTAGATGGAAAAGCACAGCAAAACAGCCTAAAGTGGAGAGGGCACTGGGAAAATGTATACGGCAGTCGCGGGGATAACAATATATCTGCCTTGAACTGGATTAGGGCTGGAGAAAGTAGGGTACTTGTTACTTAGCGAAGATAGACTTCTGTGAGTTTGATGTAGGGTGATATGAAATGAGTGAGGTCGGAAATGATTTTGTTAACCAGGGTCGCGCTGTGCGGCCCTGGTGGCGGGAGACAGAACTGAGCCTTCCGCCCGTTAGACGGCAGCCATAGTTCTNTTTTTTTTAAATTTAAATATCTATCATAACTGTAGGCAACTATTATTCACTAGGTGGCCCACCGGTAGACATGGAATTGATATTACGGCCCACCTCCAAAATTGGTTGGGCAGCCTTTGTCTAGATGGAAAAGCACAGCAAAACAGCCTAAAGTGGAGAGGGCACTGGGAAAATGTATACGGCAGTCGCGGGGATAACAATATATCTGCCTTGAACTGGATTAGGGCTGGAGAAAGTAGGGTACTTGTTACTTAGCGAAGATAGACTTCTGTGAGTTTGATGTAGGGTGATATGAAATGAGTGAGGTCGGAAATGATTTTGTTAACCAGGGTCGCGCTGTGCGGCCCTGGTGGCGGGAGACAGAACTGAGCCTTCCGCCCGTTAGACGGCAGCCATAGTTCTGGAACACAGAAAAGAATAGAATGGTATTCCCGGTATTTAAAATAGGAAAATTAGGAAGGGGAAAATGATGTAGTCTAAGGGCAGGAGTGGATAAAAATACTTTCCCCCCTCCCCTTCAACACTTCTAATTCCTGGAATATACGTCGCGTATGTACACAAATGACATAGAAGACGTGGATTTCCAAATACAGTAACCCTCTCACCCCAGAAGCAACTATTCCTGACGCTACAAAAATGACGATATGTCTCGGAGAGACTCTCTATAGTTGTACCGAAATATAAAAGACCGAAGCAATAATTACT
>NQII01017713.1:0-13537 GCA_002778355.1 Clitarchus hookeri
TTTATCTACGACGTTTCCTTCAGAAAAGCAGCTAAACTGGATAATTACCACCGAATAATTATATTTAAATTTCCCACTAAACACATTTCCGGCAGGTGGCAAATGAGCCATATGCAGGGCAAAGGAGAAATCCCAGAAAAACTTAAGCGACATCATAATTCACGGATAAAAACATGAAAAAGGTAATTACTCAAAGCCCGAAAGTTATATAAACCCAAATGCCACTTTTAAATACGTGCTCGTCCAACAGGCTGCAAATAGGTTAGAGGTAGGTTAAATTATGTTTTTTATGTTTTCCTGCTCGTGTTTGCAGTACGTTGGCATGTGTAAAAGTTCTTGTACTTACAGTGTAATATAATCTGCACATACACGACATTTCCGAGGGTGTGTGACGAATTAATTTTATTTCTCTCACTACCTGCGGTGTCGTGGTTAACATAACAAAAACAAAACAGCGGCATATTAACCAGTGATAAAAACGTATTGTCATAAAGTTTCTCTAAAAATAAGCCTACACTTCCTACTTATTTGTATGGAATATGAAATATACAAAATAGGCCTATTATAGCATTAAAATATTTTATGTAAAACTGATGTTTTCGGCAAGGCAATTTTTTTTTTTTCCTTTTTTGTTTAATATTGCCAACATCTCTTCTCAGTTGTCAAGATCACCACTTCAAAGCTCAGATCACTTAGCTTTTGATCATGAAGGCCTAACTCATGTACTAAAGTAAGCGATCAAAATTATTATATTGCGTCCTAGAGTTATGACCTGAGCTGTCAAGCAATCACACAGTTTTGAAAGTGTAATGAGACAACTTTCATAATTTCATGATATTGTCGTCTGCCTGTTGAGATATTGAATGGGAGGGCGTTAGTACCCCACACCATTTCTGGAAAGGTAAGGAGAGTATAGACTATTCACACTAAATTGAGCAATTTTGAAACCACTGCTTAACTTTCAGCCCATTGGATGTGTATCTTTCCACATATCAAAACTGCCAAAATACTTTCAGCAGGTGTTAACATCAGCTGGCTCATGTGTTCATCGCAAACACATTAAATAAAAAACCCGAAAATGTTAAACATTATAAATAACATTTTTAATTTCAGACAACAATATCAGTTTCTGAAATTTGATTATTCAAGGCAATGTTTCTGTTTATAAATAAATTACTGCCTTTAACTGTAGTCAACACTTCTGAGGTCACAAGAAAATATGTTATGGTCTTCAGCTGTCAACGGAGGACACCATCCTGAATGAAATGCCCCTCCCTATGAAAACACATGTGGACTGTGCCTCCTATGCATAGCAAGAAGGGTTGACAGTCCAGAGCCTCCTCTGCTGCAGCTTATAGTGCCCCCTGGGGCTGGCATCATGTTGTTTAATGTGGCGGTTTGACACTGGCGAGTGGCCCGTGGTGGTGCGAGACGCCTGTGCATCTCAATGTGCATTGGTGCTGCAGCTGCTTGATATGTTATGGAGGTTGGGAGCTGTGTGTATCGGTCCCTTCACTGTCGCCATCGCTGGTGCAACTTACATCCCACGGTGTTTACTGTCGCTGGTAGTAATCCAGGCTGGCTGGTGTGGAGGAGGCTACCATCTGTTAGTGTCTCCTCTAGTGATGTGGTCATCTCTGCTATGCTGTCACTACCTCAGTTCATCACCTCCTCATCAGCTGCAGATGCCTCCAGCAGGCATCATCAACAAAACATCCAGTGCTTCTTGTGCATCGCCTTGAGCCGGCGAGGTGAAGGAGGAAAGCCCTCTGTGGAGGTGGATGCTGCAACATTAAGCATGGCGATGTAGGCAGTTCATGGTGGTTCCTCTGGGTGGTCCTGGTGCTCTGCTGTTGCCGTTGCAGATGTGCTGATGGGGGCTACTGTTGATGCTGCGCCATCGATGACTGTCTCCTCTGTACAATGATCCCAGGAATGTGCCAGGATGCCAGGCATCGTTGAGGCGATAAGGCGGCACATAGGGGCGTCAGTGGATATCTCCACAGCTGAGGTCTTGTGTGCTGTTTCCTTACTGTGGCAGACTAGTTCATCATTTGGGGGTGCCTTGGGCACTGGAAGTGGCATCATTGGTGGTATTGTCTGCTGTGCAATGCACAGGTCATCCCTATGGACATATGGAAATCTAAATCAACTGATCTAGATGACGTTTGTGGTGGTATAAAGTGCTTGCATAATGTGATTACTTCTGTTCCATTTGGCAGCAAGACCAGCATAAAAGTCCTTGCATGCTGCTTACTGAGGTTGGAGGCGAACATACACTTGCTGACCCAGGCACAGGCATGGTGGTGGTTGCATGGTGAAGGAAAGCCACTGCTGGTTATATTACTGATGCCATGTGTACACTTGCTCTTTTCATTCTCTTCACTTGCGCCACTTGTCGCTGCCTGCTGGGTTACTGTTGCCAACTTCACGCAGGCAGTCCCACTCCCCTGGCACCACGAGATTGTGTCCCAACAAGCTGTTGGCTGGTGATGTGCTGGGTGCTGCATTAACATGTAGACATAGGGTGAAGAGATCGGTAGGCAGATGTTCCATCCAGCTTGTATGCTAACCCTCCACACAGAGATATAGCTGTATTTTCAGTTCCTGGTTGCAGTGCTCCATTGGGTTCATGTATGAATGGTAAACAGCGATCTTCAAATGGTACACATCCCAGTGAGAGCATCATTCGTGCCACTTACACCCTGTGAATTGTGACCCATTATCTTTGAGTAGTACTTTTAAATAATCTCAGGATAGGAAAAAAATAATTTCCAGCACTATTGCTATGTTACATGCACGCACACTTTACACTGGGTAAGCTTCTGCCTGCAGCGTAAAATTGTCTGCGATGACGACAATACATTATTTCCCCATCTAGGTATGGGGGTGGCTAGGCTGGTCTCCAGTCCCTGCTCGAACCTCGCTGCCGGCAGAAGCACAGGGATTTCATTCCAGTTCGAGAGCATGTCTTCAAGACACCGTACGTGACTCGTGGTGCATGCATTCTCTCCTGTCTCGATTACTCAGGAACTATGCAGTAACTAAAACTGCATACTTATAGATCAGTCATATTGCACCTGCACTCGGAAACGCAGCGCCGCCGGTTCTTTGAAGGTGAAAACGTTTCGTTCGCAGCTATTGGGGCTCGTTAGCCTCTAGCATCTTTGTCATGTTCGTGTGTGTGGGTAGCATCTATTTACATGTGAGGTGCGCTGTTCACTTTATCACAACTCATTTTCAGTTCATACGAGAGAAAGCACCTAGTGACTTACGGTGACGTCCTCAAACACACACAGATGTACTTAACACCAAAACACTCGCTGATCACCAGTTCAGTATTTTAAAACCATAATATCTATGTCACTTTAAATGGGCTTAACTCACTAGTGTTACAGGCCTTAAAATACTACCAAGTGATATCAAACCCTGATATCATACGACATCGCAACAATAAACAATCGGGAAAGTACACTATGTACATGGGAAAACAACTTACCCCGCCTAAAATCAATATAGGCATCCTTGAAGACAGGTGGACAACTAATTAATATGCCCTTAGCAATTCATCAAAAAGACATGAAAACACTTCAAAATGATACTAAACACATAATCCGACAAATATACACAATGTAGCATTCTATCTACGATACCAGAAGTTCAATGCCGAAACTGAACAGTAACAGCACCGTCTAAATTATAATGAATACTCTGATCAACAGCTGGATACAAAAATCTCATTACAGGAGCCACAGTACATAAACTTTCTAATTAAAGTGTCTAAGTGTGTAATAAAAGAACAAATTCTTTGTAAGTAAATTGGGGTCGACCCTCTTTCTGCTTTTTGATTTCAGATCAACAGTGCTTGCCAACGGATATGGAAAACAGTAAGTACCTTCATCACATATTAAGTGTAGGTAGGCAGAAAATATTTCACTATGCAGGCTTCAGCTCGTTCCTCTTGCAGGTTCTGGAATGCCGATAGGCAAATTATCCAACTACTGGCACATATGTAATGCAATACCCATCCACTTCTCGTTCGTGCGCAGCTCACTTGTACAATGCTGACTTCATTCTATTAGCAGTATCGACATTCACAGCTGACTTTAAAGAAAGACAGGTGCATGGCATCTCATACTTGGTGTGACATAACACTTAAACGGTGCATGAAACACTGGGCCTGCAGTTTATACTCTTTGCTTGCTCTCACCATCATCACACTGAAAAATTCCTCCCAGCAACAATATCACATTGAACCACTGCATACCAGCATCATACAAAGCAATTAGCTTCCTCTGTTCATCGCATCTTGCTCAATCAACTTTTCAAAATCACTTAACAATTTGACTTCAGTGGAGTACGGTATTAACGTAGCACAGTTAGGTTAAATCTGCCTACCAGCTCCCCTGGTAGTCTGTACAAGCTCGTAGTAATTTCTGTGCACTCTCCTCTTCACTTCGTATGGGCCCATGAATAGTGACATTAGTTTACTCGTGAGGCGATCCCAGTACTTGTGCACATTAACTGTTCTTACTAGCACTAGCTGACCTGGCTGTAGTATACTTAACTTAGACTTCTTTGCGTGTGTGCACCTCCTCTCAGCTGCAACAATTAACCTGTTCCTTACGATATCTATAACCTTCTCTAAATTCTGCAGTGGGCATGTCAGGCTCTTCTGATATGGTAGGCAGAGTTGACAAATTAGCAGCATGACGTGGCCAAGCTTGGCTATGGTGAATTTCACGTCCCGTGTTGTGGAAGCCAACTTGACTCGCAGTGTTGCCAGAGTTGGAATGTAATAATTATGTGCCCGGCGCCACAGCTCTGCGGTGAGCTGATGAGATTGAGGATCGTTTCAGGTCGACAGTCTAGGGGACTCTGGTTAACACTCTCTCACACACGATGGCGAGGCTGTAGGCCACCCCGTATGCCTTTATTAATTACAAATAAAACACTTGCGAACGATGCTTGTTGAGGTATTTATTACCTGAGACTCGTTACTGCACACACAACTATAATACAAAGCACGTGACCTTAATGGCCCAGAAACTGCGAGCGACCACGTGGTCTTTACAATGTGAAAATCGAATGCACCTAACAATTCTCCGATAAATAACAACATCGCTCTCCCCTCGGCGCTATACAAGTAAAATAATGAAACAGTAAAAAAAATAATGATTCAATTTAAGACCGATGTCGATGAATACGAGTTCAACTGATGATGTCTGTGCCGAGGGCCTCTGCGGAGCGAGAGGCTGATACGTCTGGGTGCGTTAAAGTCCTGACGAGAACTAGGGGTGAGGGAGGAGGACGCATGACCGGCTTAAGCTACCTGAGCGCAGTCGATGCTATGCAGTGAAGCGATGAAATACAATATGCACTAAAAAAAATAATGATATGAAAAATACATGAATTAACTTAAACTAAGATGACATAATTTTCCCTTAAACAAAACACAATAAAAATTATTATACTAATTCTAAATATTTCCATTGTACCAGCCACAGTACTGCCAAATGTAAAATGTCACATGTCTCTGGCAGTGGCTGTGTAGACTATCTCCAATGATGACAAAACAAATTATATTAATTATATACACTGAATACATACACTGATGGTATTAATACATAACCTGATGAAATACACTGACACGGAATAAATTAGAAACACTAATGCACTTGCACTGATATGATTATGCGCACCCTCACTCGTGCCCACAAGTTTGTCGGTGTGGTGTGTCTGGTGTGTGGACAAGACTGCAGAAGTCATAGTGGGCATAAAGGACTCGTGAACGCATGGTTCACATCAAGCATTAAATAGAAACGATCGCTGACCAGTAAGCACTTACCACAGGGTAAGCAAATGTGGATTCATGTACAGTGTGGTTCATCATGTATTCCACCAACTTAATTTTATCTCTCTAGCTATGTTGAGACGAGTGGCAGAAAATATGCAATGTGTTTCCCGGTCTCTTCATTCCGAATTCGACCAGGTTTACTTGTGGGTATCTTACCACTGCAGGCGTAGGCAGAATGTTCATACCTCTTAAGCCCTCTTGCCAGATGTGTCCAGTAAACTGCATACCTTTCTCAAACAAAACGAATACTGGCTTTCCGACTTCTTTAACGAAAGATTCAAGCTTGTTAAAAACATTTCTGGTGTTAGCTTCAATGATAGTATACAGTTGAGTAAACTTGGTAAATATATTCATCATAACAAACCTATATGTTACTCCAGCTTTTGATTTAGGCAACAGGCCAAATAAATCTACAGAAACCAAGTCGAATGAGTTTTTTGGAAGAATGGGCCGCAGTTCGCCCATAAAATTTTTCTTGAGGATGTTTGCCGAGCTGGCACAAATCACATGATTTACTGTGTTATTAAAAACCTGCTTCATATTCTTCCAAAAGGACTGATGTCTCGTATGTCTTCTTAATTCCCACATGCCCAAGCATCTCATGTGTGTCCAGGGCTACCCCAGCTGCTTGCGGAGTATGCCTAAGATCTACAAGGGCGGTTTTCTAGCCTATGTGGCAGTCGGCGAGGTCTTAGAGACCATCACTCGCCCTGTACTGGTGGCTGCACACACACACACACACACACAATGATATTCTTCGCTGTGCTGTTGGCCACACCACATGCCCTGGTAGCTTTGAAAACAAGGAAAACACTGACACGGAATATGATAATTATAGGTCCTTATTAACTCAGTCCTCAAGGCACTACATACATATATGATCACCATGGGGTACGTTTCGTTTGGTGTCCTTGTCAGCCACACCTGTCTCTGAAATAGATCGTGCACAGTAATTAACGTAGCACAGCCAACACCGTCCACCACATGGTGCAGACATAATTACCCTCACAGAAATTACAAATCAGGCGGAAATCAATACAAAAACGCAGTGTCCTGTATTTTTTCTCTGCTAAGGTAATTCATGAATTGTACCCTCTCTCCAACAGCTCGATCAACCCATCATGTAACATTTAAATACTTATTTCCGGCCTGGTGTAGATTGGCTGCTCATTTGTGATGGTGATCTGGTGGACTGCCACTATGGTCTGCCTCGGTAGGTCGGTGACCATGAACACTTCCTGCCATCGGTACTGGATCTGTTGGACTGCCTCTTGATTCTCCTCCGGGACGTGGTCCTTGAAGTCGGCCAATGACGGCATCTGTATGGTGGTCGGTCGTCTGCTCCCAACAACATAGGTCGTGCACAGCTCTGTCTTCCAAGGTGGAAATAGTCCGCACTGGCCTCAATCACAGCATCCTGATCGGCCAGCCAAGGCTGTCCCAGAATAAGTTTCACTCTCAGTCTGGCTACCACAATCGCAGTCGCTTGCATCGTCAGTCCACCTACCTGCACTTCCACGTCCGTCTGGCCTACCACCTGTCCTTCCTCGTGTTGAGTGCCAAGTCTAACCCTACACGGGTGGGGTCGCACCGGTCATGCCACCAGCTGTGGGTGGATGAATACATAACACGCTCCCGTGTCTATGAGAGCTGCCATCATCTGTCCGAGCACCTTCTCAATGACCTTCATCAGCCTCGGCGATCCACTTGTCAACTGGTGCGCCTCTGCCACCTCTGGGTTACCTGCATCTCGAGGGGGTCGAGGTCATGCCTGGCTCTCCTGACTCACCGTTTTCAGACTTGCTGTTCTGCTGGGGGCAGTTAGGGCACACCTGGTGCCAGTGGTATACATCAGTAGGGCAGAACCGGCTCCTGGGCGTAGGTCTGCTGTATCGCATGGGGCAGCCTTGATAGATCAGGGGATTGTTCCCCGCTGCAGTGGCCTCGGGACGTTGGGTGCTCTTTGACATCGGTCTGCCCCCAATTAGCCCGCCTTGGGCTCTGGTACAAGCATTCACAGAGGATCTCCTCCATCGCTACCACTTGCCGCACGCACCTCCATAGCATCATGGTCTGGAAAGTCTGCAGAAACATTATTTGCTCCTCCCGAACTAGCTCTGTAATCATTGGCAGGGTGGTCTCTGGTTGCTCCCCTGGTTGGATCCACCTAAACAGGTGGATTTTCCTTGCGATGAACTCCTACACTGACTATGTGTTCCCCTGGGTCTTGCCATAGAACTGTGCCCGACATCGAGTGTCTGCTCAGTCGTCGGCGAATCGCTGGATGAGTCCACCTGCGAACTCCCCGCAGGGTATGTCGAAGCGTCACCAGAGCCTCCACCATTCATGCGGTTGCCCACCCTGTCTGATCACTCGTAATCTGGCACAACCCAGCACCCTAGCCAGTGTTCGCACTGTCGCACAAAAAGCACTGGGTCCTCGTCCACATGGCCTTCGAATTCTGGCAGCATCAGCAAACCGGGCCCCGTCGTCGCTCGCAGTGTTTGTAGTACCCAGTTTCTAGTCGGTATCTGATCAGCGACACAAAGGTATTTGAGGTCAGGTTTCATGGACAGTCCCAGTGCTGCCACATACTGTTGGGCCCCAGTCACCGCTGCTCCTTTATTTTTCTTCACTAGTTTCGCTACTGGTGTCTCTGTCCATGCATCTACTGACACTCTGCGATTGTCACCACTTGTACTCACTCCACACACACACCTTCATTTCGTATTCTCCCATCAGAAGGTCCTTGTACCATCGTCTGTTGCACACACCAAATGTTTGTTGATTGGGTAGTCCACATTGTAACCTGTGTCTTCAGCAGGGGCAGTTCGCTGGCAGATGCGCTCGTTCACATCGCGCATGTGGATGTATTTTGGCCTGCTTGTTATGTCACGGCATGCTCGGGCAGGTACGGCCACCACTAGGTTTACTCGACTGCGCGCATCGCCGGAAATGGCCGAGCATGCCTTGTCGATATCGGTGCGCGTGTTCAGTTTTGTCCTGCTTCAAGTTTTCTTAATTTTGGCAATACTTGGGGGCCCCACTTATCGCCTTCTGGGTATGAAAACATCGGTAAACAGACCCTAGCCGGATGCGGTGAATTTAGTCTGAATTGCCCTACCCCAGCTGCTTGCAGAGCCTTCCTGAGATCTACAGAATCAGTTCTCTAGTCTGTGTTCTCTGTATTCTTTGCTTCATCTGCTATGTAATCAGCACTGCAAGCATCGCAATCAGCACCTCAAGTCAGTCTGCAGGAGTCAGTCGGCATAAGTCTGTCTGCAGATGTCAGTCGGCAGGAATTAGTCTGCAGGAGTCAGTCGGCATGAGTCAGTAGACATGTATCATTCTGCAGGAGTCAGTTGGCATGAGTCAGTAGACATGAACCATTCTGCAGGAGTCAGTTGGCATGAGTCAGTAGACATGAACCAGCAGACAGAGAGGGAGTCAGTTTGCAGTAGCCAGTCTGCAGAGTCCATCTGCAGGAGTCAGTCGGTAGGAGTCAGTATGCAGGAGTCAGTCGGCAGGAGTAAACTGTATAAATTCATGTATGCTTTACAACGATGCAAACCATTGATTATGTGAAATTGTGTCTCATGTACGACTACATGCATACCTTCAACGACTGCGCAAATATTACATTGAAAATAATGCTGTTACTGTGCCAATACCTTTGGTAAATATTGCAAAGTGCGGTGGCATTAGTAGAGTAATTGTTTGAAGAATCCATATCATGCAATTCTTGGCAACTATAAATAATCCATGAGAAGCAGCATGTGTCTACTTCGTTACCTCCTGTTAATACACAACATAATATGTTCGCTGTCGATGAGGGAATTCGCACGATGAAACATTACGACAGTGGCCACATGCACTTTTACAAGGCGATACATTAAAAGAACACATCAAGATCCGCAGCAGTTCGTCTTCTAGGAGCCTGCAAGTGTTGTCGTCAAAAGCTCTTTCTGCATCGATATTTACTGAATCTACAGACGATTATTGCAAGACAGTTAATGTTAATGCTAATGATGTGTGGAAGAGTCGATTTGTGCGGAATGTACCCTTGCAAGAATTTCGTATGAAATCGACGAAATTCAAAATAAACGATCGGAGACTCAAAATACTCATAATGACCATGCGACTCCTACAAATAAAAGTAAACATGTTATTGAGGATGAAACAGCAGTTGAAGACGATCATGAAGTCAGCATTGTTGATGATGACCATGCCAACAGTGATTATGAAATATCTGATGAGAAGGATGGTGATTGTCTCCACATTGCTACACATTTCTCCAACGAGTTTCCTTCGACAAGTGGTTTGAAGAGGGTAGAAGGCTTCAAGAATGCTTGTTACATATTTCCCGAAGACCCAAATAAACTTGTTGATTAACTCATACATTTCATTGACCTGCAATAATGCGGGAATCTCTCACACATTGCTGAGATATCTTCAATCGTCGATGAACTGAAGGATCGGTGTTTTATCAGATGTGTATTGCATTTTTTTTTTTCAGTTGAGTATTCTCCTATTGTTCATTATCGAACAAAATTAGTTTTTTGAAAACAACAGCCAAGTTTAAAAAATAAAATATTTCCCGCATATAATTTGCACATTTTATTTAAATTTGTTTTATTTAAAACTGGGGGTGCGACCTATAAGTGAGAAAAATTAATTGCTTCTTCCAGTCCCGCACTAACTTTTCATTTTCTCCGAATTAATGGCCCATGACTCGATTTCCAAATCTCCAGCGAACAAAATCACTTTCACTTTGTGGTGTAAGTACTTCGCTTTTCCATCACGTAACTCTCTCACGCTTCTTCACTGCCAGAACATCAAAACAACACTACGTGCTGCGCAAAGAAGATATAAGAGAAATACCTGTAAGTCAAGGCTAACATTTGGTACCCAAGAACCAACACTAATGTGCTGCTATCAATGTACATTCCATAGAAAGTATTCGAGAATAATCGATTTGTCAGTTATCGTATGGCAAGGATTCGATTCCTTTTATTTTATTTGAATCTTTGAAAATTTATTTTTCTGTTAGGGACTGCGAGAGGAATTACATAACGGAAATATTCAAATGCCTTTCTATATTTTGCGAGTTTATTTAAAATTTTCAAAGTTAAACTGCAGTAATAATGATTATGGCTTTGCTTTTAACCTACATTGTTAGAAATACTTGAAATATATAAAAAGAGAGCTTGACATAATTTTTCTTGTAAAAATATCACTTCAAATTAAATTATATGTTTATAAGTTATTTATTTTTTCCAATAGATATATAAACTCCGGCAGTCAAGGCTGCATCTCGAGCGCTATATCTGTACATTCCAAACGAACTACGTCCAACAAACTTGCGGCACACTGTGACTGCGCTTTAGGCCTGTAGCTACGTTTGGCAACACTGCTTGCTAAGCATAGCGACCTTTGCCAAGGTCCCATGCATCAGCCATCCGTGGCACAGGCCGTGTTGTACAGGATGTACAACCACAACGATAAGCGCGACCTGTAATGGAAAATATAATTTTTTTAAGACCCTTTGAAAATAACGGTGCTATCTATAAGCGCAGGCAACTTATATGCGATAAAATACGGTATGTCAATTTTTGTACTTTGCAGGTTTGGACATCGTCGTNAAGCATAGCGACCTTTGCCAAGGTCCCATGCATCAGCCATCCGTGGCACAGGCCGTGTTGTACAGGATGTACAACAACAACGATAAGCGCGACCTGTAATGGAAAATATTATTTTTTTAAGACCCTTTGAAAATAACGGTGCTACATATAAGCGCAGGCAACTTATATGCGATAAAATACGGTATGTCAATTTTTGTACTTTGCAGGTTTGGACATCGTCGTNTATAAGCGCAGGCAACTTATATGCGATAAAATACGGTATGTCAATTTTTGTACTTTGCAGGTTTGGACATCGTCGTCATCCTGTACAGGTCGATAGCAGGCGGCGAAATCGAGAAAAAAGCACCATCTAAGCATTGAGAAATAAATTCAATATGGAGGGCGACGACAGCACCTCTTATCCTTTAAAACTTAGACAATTATGGCTGCCACATGGTGACCAAATCGTCATCTCGCCAGGTGGCACAATCGATTATTAATACACTAGTGTTACCTAGATGATGTAAAAGTAAACACATTGAATCCAAGATTGCAGCCACCAGGAATGTATAAACTAATAACAAACGAAAAAAAAACCATTATGGCTGCATNTTGGGGGAGGGTAATTTTAAGACATTGTGATTAATTGGAGGAATGCCAGTCGTATTTGTGATGTGATGGGGAAACCGCAGGAAAGGTAAACTTTGTAATTAAAACAAAATATATTTATATATAAATTTAATTTTTTTGATAATTTGTCTTAAATTTTTCAATAATTTTGGAATTTTTTGGGGGGGATTTTTGGGGGGATGTCAAGGTCACCGACATCCACCATGGAGGACAAAAGGGCCATTGGTCACCGGTCGACCGAAATGACAGAGTATGATAGCCGCGATGCTCCGACACCCTCTGGGCCATATTTAAGTTACATTGTCCGTAACTTGCCATAATAATATTACTACTCACAGATTTTGTTCTTTGTGCTATTCAGACGGATATGCGACATCGCATTCAACTATGTATCCCACAGGAGAATTGCCAGATACTCTCATTATGACGATATCAGAATATGCCTATCCGATATACCTTATAGGTTGGTGGCAAATTGTTGCCCATCGATAAAATTGTTGGCTTTCATTTACNAATATGCCTATCCGATATACCTTATAGGTTGGTGGCAAATTGTTGCCCATCGATAAAATTGTTGGCTTTCATTTACATCATGCGAGTTGCTGGCTTGTAAGGTATATAGCTACTGTCACCACACATCTTGTTCGCTCTACAGTGTCGCTCCACACAAGTATATGTCATAATCGGTTAGTAGTTCTATATTTACTATGGCATCAAATGTATAACCAGGTAAACTGCCGNGTTCGCTCTACAGTGTCGCTCCACACAAGTATATGTCATAATCGGTTAGTAGTTCTATATTTACTATGGCATCAAATGTATAACCAGGTAAACTGCCGTAATGAACGCAATCCAGTCCATATGTATTTGGGCATATACATCTGCTAGTATAAGTACGTCTGTTTTCAAGCAGATCTCAGAGTACTCGCCAAATGTTTCCATACAGACTAGGCAGGAGTCTATTCAGCATCGCTGGTGTTTGCATTTGTCGGCCGATAGTGAAACGTTTCTTTTGGTGGCAGCTCTGTCTCATCGAGTCTCTCAATGCTGTTGGTGTAATCATATGGGAAGACTCCTTTCATCGTCACCAGTGCCAACTCATCAGATTTGAAGAATTTCGATGTGCTGTAGAACTTGGTTTGCTGGGCATAAAACCAAAACTTGTTTCCTTGCATTTTTCCAGATGAGTGGAGTTGAGAGATTTGGGTGGCTCTTAACATAGAGGTCTTGGTAGCCGATGAGGGTGAAGTGATGTATGGAGCAGCTCCAGAATGCAATGGTGAGGTAAATAGGAGATTCCCGAGAAAACCCACCGACCAGCGCCATTGTCTGGCACGATTCCAAGGTGCAAAACTACGGAATCGAACCAGATTTTTCAAATGAGATCATCTCTTTATTGTGTGGTATGATGGTGATATCCTTGTTGTAG